>VXBP01005494.1:0-80572 GCA_013400115.1 Rhinopomastus cyanomelas | reverse complement strand
TCATCGTTAGTTATAGTGTTCCCCTCCTGGTCCTGATTAGACATACCTGTCAACTCTTACACACACTTTCTGGCTTTTGTTCAGTAGTAAAAACACTACTAACTTAGACGATTTAGAGAACTTTTTATAGTTTGAAAAATGTAAACGCACCGCAAACATACATTTGATTACTGAGCTACTGTAGGATTTTCTTACAATAAAACAACTCTGTTCCTAAATATACTGTAGTGTGTCTGAGCTGATCCACGGCCGGAGGAACTGTGCAACCCAGTGCAGCCGGAGGGCCCCCACTAGCAAGGGACAGACCGTGCTCCTGGGCATGAGTTCTGCGCTCCACCCACACTTTATCAACTACATTTGATAAGTCACACACATTCGATGATCTAAGTAGAATACGGTCTGGAGTAAAAGAAAGGTGTTGCTGTTGCTGATTACATGGGGACTGGACTTTTTGCACGTAAGACATGGAAGAACTGGGGAAAGACTAGTGAGGGATGCTGCAATTCACCTTGGCTGTATTCCTCAGTGGAATGTCAATTTTTCATGTACGAAATTGAGGTAAAAACCCACTCTAGCCTTGTGTAAGTTTAGTTTTGTTGACAGTTCATGCAGCACGAAAGGTAAACACCTACTCTTTAAGTACTATTACTGCTGACTGTGTAGAAATTGGCTTCTCCTGGGTGAATTTCAGTGGGAACTGCAGGCTTTTAGGTACAAGCTCCTTCTGCTTGTTTCCTTCCCACAAAGCTATTTGCAGAATGACCTGCGAGGCTCTCTAGTGCAAAGATCGGTTTTGCCCTCAGACCCTGAACATCTCTGCTTCTGTATTTTGTGACAGTTAAAACTCAGGTGCTTGCAAATGCCAACTTGTATGTGATTGCCCAGTCGATTAACCTGATTAAGTTTTTGCTGCTTCTGTAAAATATTATTTCATGTTTTCATATTTCATGGCACTTGATTCATGCAAACTGTAGTTTCTTTCTGTTTCATCCACTGTGTCAAATTAACTGTGTCACAGGCTAAGCTGAACAATGGATCCTCAGAAACATTTGGGCAACTGAACAGAAACTCGGTTCCAGCATCTTTTTGGCAATATGGACCTCGGTCTTAGCATTTCTCTTCCCTTCTCTTCACCAGTTACTTACCAGAACAAGGCAGGTTCCCCCTCATATGTTATTAAGAGAATGAGATGTCTAATTTGGGGCATTCTTCATTTAGGAGGTAGGAAGCAAGAATGGTAAAATAATGAAGTGTAGCTTTTTTAATGATTATGGTATTTTAGCAGAATATTTTTATATTTGAAAATTATCTACATAATCTTGTAAGTAATGTTGCATGAATAAAGGAACAACATAAATAGTGAATTTATTGATGGGTGTCTTTATTTAATTATCAAAATACTTGCTCAATGTCTAAAGAGTATTTATAAAAAAACCCTCTCTGTAAGAGGGAGGCTGAATTCCAGCTTTAGGTGCAAAGTAGAACTCACTACCATAAATCAGAAAATGTATTGAAAATCCAGTGCAATTAGCTCTGATTTACCAGTGGGATGTTTTTCTCACGTTCAGTCCATTTCTTTCCCATCAACTACTATTCAGTCTTATATCTCTATAGGAAACACCTTTCTTGTTAATGTTTCCTACATGCTAGTATGAAGTCTGCTTCTGAACTGCTTGTTTCAGCTGTGCAACATTAAATAAAATCCACTTTTTCCCTGCTTCCAAGTGAAATTATTTCCCCTCCGTTGCCTGCGGCTGCTCAGGAATGCTGCCTGGACAGATGCCATGGGCAACAGAGAGGAAATAACACAGTCACCTGTGATGCCAACCCCAGCTTGAATGGTGCTGGGTGCTTTGCGGCCACTGTGGCAGCACAGACTCAGTGCTTTCTCACAGCTTCATCTGTAATGGGTGGTAAAGTAGTTCACTAAGTCTGCAAATAAATTGTGGCTTATTATAGAACCTTTGGACTACAGACACTTTGTATGCTGGTATACACCGATATTCACACTAAAAAAGAGAGAGATGAAAAAAAGTAAACTGTACTTTGATTAGAGAGTTTTTTGATACCTTTCCTAGGAAACCCAGCATGAGCAGGCTGCTGTGTGAGCCTTGGGTACCCTGTGCCATGTTCCCCTTTACCCTGCTGCTGTGAGACTCAGCAGATGTTTGTCATTGCATATTTAGCACCAGGAATGGGGATTTCCACATACAAACCCATAGCGCTGTTTGTATTTCCTACAAGAAACCTGTGACAGCTCTAGACTAGCAGGCTAGAGGGTTATTACTTTTCATGCCTGCACTCACCAAGTTTCAGGGTGTAGGAGAAGCAGCAGGGACCAGTGAGACTGTCATACTGATAAATATGCCTGCCCACTCCTGCTGTCAGGAACCAGACCCCCTGATTCAAATCCTCTTCAGATGCCAGGAATCTCTTTACCACTGAAGGTTCTATATACTGCTTATTCTTCTGGAAACTGTCCACGTGTGCGTAGGGGATGTGTTTCCACGTGTCCACATGTGTGTGTACAAATCAAACTACCTTGGATATTAATTCAATACTTTGGGTTCCTTTTAAATGAGCATCAAGAGATGCGCCAGGAAAACTTTACAGAATTTGTTTCTTGTTTGTGCAAGATGTTCTTCTGTAGCGTGGAACAATATCCTATCCAAGATGTGGAAGAACTGCCAGAACTGTTGCTAATATGAAACTTAAGCATAAAATACAATCTTAATTACATTTCCGAGTGCTTGTGTGTGTGAATGCAGATTATCATGTCTCTTTTTAGAGCTTCTGCTTCAAAAACATAATCAGTTTGATTATGTGACAAGCTGTTTCATCCCTTTATTTTTTATTTAGCCAAGAAATTTTCTAGGTCAAGTTTGCATTAGGTCTTCTTTAAAGAAAACACGCAAATCAGTAAGCTTTTCTGTGGAATTCTTTTCAGACAGCAATTACAGTCATTGTTTGGAGAGCTAATTTGGGTGGTATTTATAAATTATTAGTTTATTTTTTGCTGAACAATCAGAAATCCCTTTAGGCAGTGGGGTACAAACCATTTATAAAATACTTTAAATACAGCCTTCAAGAAAAATGGAAGTAGATATAGTTAAGGTTAGTTCAGTTATTTCATCAGCATAATTCAACTTTCAATCTTCAGTGAGACGAGTTAAAGTAGAAATGTCTGTACATTCTTATTCTAAACATTTTAAATTAGATCTGTTCAAGTAACAGTATCTGTTGTCTTTTGTTTGGTTTTTTTATTTTGAGAAGTATACTTCAACAGGATGCCATGGGCTCATGCTATGCTCAAGATACATTGAAAGTCTTGAATTTAATTGAGCATGAGACCAACAGTTCCAGAATCATAGAATCATTTAGATTGGAAAACACTTTATCACTGAGCTCAACTATTAACTCAGCTGTCCTAAGCCCATCACTAAACCATGTCCCTGAGCTCCAGGTCTACATGACTTTTAAACATGTCCATGAATGGTGATTCAACCCCCATCCTGGGCAGCCTGGTCCAAGGCCTGATGACCCTTTTAATGAAGGCGTTTTTCCAAATCTCCTAAACCTCCCTGTCGCAATGGAGTCCGAGATGGGTACGACCGGCTAATGCGCAGAAGCCCGAGGTCATTAAGCCAGAAGATGTTTATTGTACAAAATGGCTGGGTTATACACCCTACAATATTCTTCACCAGCTGTAGTCTACCAATCATCTTTCGTTTTACTACATTTGGAAGTTACGTGATTAGGTTAGTTCTAATTTTTTCTCTACAGGCAGCTAGTACAGCAGCCTACAAAAATACATACAATAGCTTGCTTCAAAAAGTGTCTACTTGGCTCACCTGGTTCTGTCCTTGTAGGCCAGACTGCATTCTCAAAACACTCTTGCTCATGTTCCCATTTCCAGTTGCCTTTCCCAAGGTCTAAGGTCTCTGCCTTCCAAATCTAACGATGCTATGTATTCAGGTCACAATCCAGGCTGCAGTCCCACATCTCCCCTGCCTCAGCTTGAGGCCATTTCCTTTTGTCCTAACGTCTGTGAGAAGAGATCAAGCGCAACCTCTCTACAACCTCCTTGCAGGTAATTGTAAACAATCAGTGGCAGTTAAAAACTAGTCGTAGAATCATTAGGGATTGGAAGGGACCTGGAAAGATCATCTAGTCCAATCCACCTGCAACAGCAGGATCACCCAGACCAAGTCACACAGGAACACATCCAGGTGGGTCTTAAACCTCTCCAATGAAGGAGACTCCACAACCCCCCTGGGCAGCCTGTTCCAGTGCGCCCTCACCCTCATTGGGAAGTTCCTTCTCATATTGATGTGGAACCTCCTATGTTCCAGCTTACACCTGTTGCCCCTTGTCCTATCACTAGATGACACTGAGAAGAGCCTGGCTCCATCCTCCTGACACCAACCCTTCAAATATTTATAGACTTGAATGAGGTCACCCTTCAGTCTCCTCTTCTCCAAGCTAAAGATATCCAGCTCTCTCAGCGTCTCCTCCTCCTGAGGGAGGTGCTGCACCTCCTTCATTATCCTAGTTTCCCTACGCTGGACTCCCTTCAGCAGCTCCACGTCCCTCTTGAACTGAGGGGCCCAGAACTGGACACAGTACTCCAGATGTGGTCTCATCAGTGCAGAGCAGAGAGGGAGAAGAACCTCTCTCCATCTGCTAACCACCCCCCTTCTGATCCACCCCAAGGTGCTGTTGGCCCTCTTGGCCACAGTCACTGTATTTTAATGGCCCAGATGACATGTGCCTTAGTCATTCCTTCAGGTAGTGTACTAGGACATGCAGGCTCAAAGAACAGAATTCTCAGCAGATCCATTCCTCATGTATTAAAACACTTTCTGAAGTGGATCGCACAGCTGACAGACAGATTTGAGAGGATAGATTTGCACTCAAGATGTTGAGGGCAATGGAGTTGTTTCTAGCTGTTTTATGGGGACTCTCTGTGAAGCCTGCAAACAATTTAAGCTCATATTTATGTTTTTAGTCACTATTGAATACCAATTTTTTTCTCCATGCTCCAGCTTAGATCACACATAAGCTGACAGTACTGTCTCCATGCTGGAGTCTGCTTTCCAACGTTTTCAAATGCTCACAGTCCATCTGGAGCCAGTGGTCACTGTGGGTCGTTAGTTCCTCTCCTAAAAGCTGTTCTGTACTGGGGACCTCACAACTGAAAAACTACAGTACTTCTGTTATGAATTCTGGTCCTAGGAGAGAATACTCCTCTTCCTAACCGTGACACTATGAAGAAAAACAAAATTCATACACTTTTCTGAGACATTCAGGTGCTGTGGCAGTAAAAGTCAACAAAAAAAAAAAGAATCCATGACAAAAAGGGTAATTTTGTTCTAAGAATACTCCACAGCTAATTGTGCCTAGGGCCACCATATAACTAATGAAGAGAAAAAGAAATGCTGAGTAGCTGCCTCACTCACCAGGAACTATTCATCCAGGTTGCTCCTGGAGGCAAGCAACCCACAGTAAAAATAGCAGGCAGTAATTTGAGTATGAAGTGACTTCATTAATGATTACTTCATGAGGTGTGTGTACAATGGAGACAAATACAGATAGGCTAAGCGCAACAACTTAACGAGAGCCCAACCTTTGAGTAGCTGCATTAGCTAATTTAACAGCTTCTGAACATTCTTCTATAGAATTAAACTGCATGTAATTAAACTTTAAACTGTGCAGAATGACCTGGGTTTAATAATACATACTCCTCTGCACCAAGACCTCACTGAATAATGGAAAGCAGAAAATTTTGATTTAATCTATCAAAGACCAGACTTCTTCTCAACAAGCAATTAATTAACAATATATGGAAAACTTTCTTGGGTTAGACCAAAGGCCCAGCATCCTATGTGACTGAGGTCCTGATCAGATGCAACACTTTGGTAAAATAAGAAACTGGTGATTTTCAGGCTCATCTGTGTGGATCCAGACCCAGTTTCCAATGATTTTTGGTTAACTGCCACAGTAACATTGCAGCATTTCCCACAGCACTTTCAAGTTCACAGTCTATATTGATTTATCACAGTTCTCAATGTTGGGAGGTCTTGAGGTGGGATGGGTGTGACAATGACAGACTTTTGTGGCGTAAAGGAAGCAGACTCTGGCAATACTTGCTGCTAGCAGATCTCTGTCATGTGCTTCTTTAAGTTGCCTGGAAAAGCATCATCCCTGAGGTGGTGGCCTAAGGCTGTGAGGACTAGCCCCACAAAACCCTGCAGCTTGGGGCCACAGTGCTCTCACACCCTCAGACACGAAGCATACCCCTAAATCTCTCATGCCCTGCAGCAGCACCCAGAGTCAAACATAAGCAGCAGCAGGTTATACATCAGATGAATAAGTCTCTTGTCTCAGAGAGGAATTCCCCACCCAAGACCATCTTGGAAAAGCCTGCATTTCTGCCCACAATCACAGCTGGAGCCAGCTTCGTTCCCACAGCAACAAACACAGCTCCTATGACATGCCCCAGCTTTTTGGCAGAGCCAGACCTCCTTCTGCCTGACTCCTGACTCAAACCCTGGCAGGGCACACTCAGAAATGGGTTGCTGTG
Organism: Rhinopomastus cyanomelas; assembly: GCA_013400115.1. Classification (NCBI taxonomy): domain Eukaryota; kingdom Metazoa; phylum Chordata; class Aves; order Bucerotiformes; family Rhinopomastidae; genus Rhinopomastus; species Rhinopomastus cyanomelas. The sequence continues at coordinate 73,989 of VXBP01005494.1, read as the reverse complement.
TGACCTGTCTGCTGCACAGCCATCCCTGGGGACAGGGGTCCTCAGTTTAAGCTTGCTCTGATGGCTGGATGTGTGCATTTTTCTGCGAGGAGTCATTTGTTCTCTTAGCAGCCAACATTTCTGGCCATATCTTGTATGATCAGGCACAGCTTCCTTCCTGTCATACCCGCTGGAAAAAAGCCATGCCCAGCTGCAGCATTTCTGCATCAGGTTACAGAGCTATGACAGCCAGCGCTCATGAACAAGCTGGCACACGGATAGGTGAAGGCTCGGCAGGAGTGGTTTAGGGTCCAAAGTGTTCCTCACAGTGCTTTCTCTGGATGCCTGCTGTCTCTCTGCTGCTTCTTTTCCTGCCAGCTCTGTTCTCTGCACCACCACGTAGGGCGGTCTTCTCCCTTCATCCCAGGCTTTCCAGCCTTTCAGTTCAGCTTCCATTGTTTTGAGATATTCCAGGCACCATGTGGGGGCAAGAAGCACAGAGCAGTTGCAGGTTGTCACATCTCTGCTTCCTCTGCCTTTCCATGCTTTCTGTCACAGGGTCGTCCACGCCTACTCCAGCCTGGGCTTTGCTCCATGCCCAGGATGTGTGGAGTAGAATGCTTGGAGGCAGAATGGTTGTCTAGGGTCCTGCATAGATGCCTACATAGCTTCTGGGATAGCAGGTTGCAACAGTAGCTGCTGGGAACTGGTAAAATCCTTGCACTGGTGAAGTCAAATGGCTGAAACTGTTGGTAGCACCTCCATACAGTGTAACACCCTCCCACAAGCCCATTTCTTTACGCAGGCGACCATGCAAGTGGAGCTGGAATACTACAGCAGTATTAATCTTTCTCAATTTGGTTTTAATTTCTCAAGTAGGGAGTGTGATACATCTATCAATAAACTCAAAAAAACCCCCACCATGTAACAGATGGAATTCTTGAATCTGCTGTGATCTCATCTTCTGTCTTGAAAAACAGAGGCACTCAAACATCTTTGGGCAACTCAATACAAGCGAGACATTGAGGTGCTGGAGTGGGACCAAAGAAATGCAATGGAATTGGCAAATGGTCTGGAGAACAAGCCTTGTGAGGAGGAGCTGAGGGAGCTGGGGCTTTTTAGACTGAAGAAAAGCAGCCTGAGAGATCTTATTGCTGTTTACAACTACCTGAAAGGAGCTTCTAGGGAGGTACGGGTTGGTCTCTTCTCACAAGTAACAAGCAATAGGACAAAACAAAATGGCCTCAAGCTGTGCTAGGGGAAGTTTAGGTTAGATATTAGGAGAAACTTCTTCATTGAAGGGTTCATTAGCAGGCTGCCCAGGGAGAGGTTTGAATCACCATTCCTGGATACCTTTAAAAGTCATGTAGATCTGGAGCTTAGGGACATGGTTTAGTGTTGGGCTTAGGACAATTGGATTAATGGTTGGACTCAATGATCTCAAAAGTGTTTTCCAACCTAAACGATTCCATGATTCTATATTGAGATGGCCCCACTGGGACCCTAGCAATTGCTCAACTGCAATTTCCCCTAATTTCTGTGACAGTTACTCCAAAACATTATAATAAACTGCAATAGCTCTGGGGAGACCTTATAGCAGCCTCCCAGTACCTGAAGAGGCTACAGGAAAGCTGGAGAGGGACTTTTTGAGGACAAGGGGGAATGGCTTCAAACTAGAAGAGGGGAGGTGTAACTTAGTCCTTAGGAAGAAATCCTTCACTGTGAGGATGCTGAGGCGCTGGACCAGATTGCCCCCTCCCTGGAAGGCCAACCTTCCAGATGAGAGAGGTGTCCCTGCCCACGGCAGGTGGTTGGAGCTGGATGAGCTTTGCTGCCCCTTCCAACCTAAACCATTCTGTGATTAGTCACAGCCTGAACGCAGTGACTTAGCAAATGATTATCCGAGGGAGCGTTACAGCCGCTGGAAGGAGATCTCGGGTGCCTTTAGCTCCTCCCGGGAGCGTTCACACTCAAAAAACTCCAAGTCCCGCGGTCTCACTCCCCGCCCCACCGCCCGGCCCAGGCCACACCCCTTCCTCCCGGCCCCTCCCTCCCTGGAGCTTCTTTTGCCACGGCAGCTGCGCGCGAGGCGGCGCATGCGCGCCCTGCGGGAAGATGGCGGCGCCCGTGTCGGTGTGTCACGTCGCCTGCTGCGCCAACCGAGTGGGTGGCGGGGCCGTGTCCTGGGGGCGTGGGGCGCTCCTCGCCTTTGGCAGCTGCCGCGACGTCGTCCTCTACGAACCAGCGGTGAGCACTGGCGGGGGGAGCCGGGCGGGGTGGGATCGGCCGAGCCATCAGCGCGGCCTCACTCGGTGCCTTCTCTCCCTTCTCTGTCTCTCCCCGCAGGCGAGGCGCGCCGTCGGGGCCCTCCGCGGCCACGGGGGCCGGGTGAACTGCGTGCACTGGGTGCGCCGGCGGGACGGCGGTGAGTGGCGGCGCCTCCGCTCCGCGTTGCGCAGCGCTCAGCTCCGACCCGGGGATCGGGGAGCTGCAGCACTGCCAGCCTTAGGGACAGCGTTCCCCTAGGGATTTTAACGGGGGCTCTGCTGGAGTCTGACCCCGGGTAGGCAGGCTGGCTGGCTGGCTATCTTTTCCGGGCGCCCCTAGCCCGGGAGGCTGCTTTGCTCGGGGCTCCGGTGGCTCTGACAGATGGGCAGCTGCAGTGCTGCCACCAAGTCCTCTAGTAAGAGTTTGGAGTTTAATGTAGTTTGACTTTGTAAAGGGATTTGCAAAGCCTTTAAATAAGTTTCTAACTTTGTAAGTTGCATAGGGGTCACAGCGATGAAGAAGTGGGCTTTAACGGGAAGCGTTTGAGAACCTTACGAGTAATTTGCTTGATAATAATTCAGATTTATAGTTGTCTAGTGCAGACTCCTCAAATACTTGTATTCTTGCCTTTAGGTTTAGAAACTAACGGACAAAGGGTTGGCAGTTGGAATTGATCTCTGAGATCTCTTCCAACTGTAATGATTCAGTGATTCCGTCACTCTACCAGTGATTGACTGAGGCCAGTGATTAGACTGTTAATGTAATGTGTCTGTTGTTTTTTTGAGAGGAAGTACTGAGGTGAAATCATTCATTTTTAATAGTGCTGTGAACTGACCTCCTATCAACTGGTTGCACTAAAATAGCTCCTTAAAATGGATTAAAAAATACTTTTCAGGGAATTTGGGTATTAAATTTTCATGTGAAGCTTTCAATTTTGTTTGGATCAATTTCTCTTGTTTTATTTTTTTTTGCTCAAAAGGTGATACTAAATTACACTGTGAGACTTGGGAATGTTTTTGGAAAGAGGTGGTTATCACATTCAAACAGAACTTTAAATATTCCTGTGACTTTTCTCTTTGTGTTGTGTTAGAGAATGCCTTTGCTTGTAAACTGTCCAATAGAATGCAACTCATATTAATTACACTCTATCTTGGAGGGAACTTTGCTTAAACTGCATACAAGATACTTTGTGAGTAATAGCGAATGCAATTGTTTATGTTGTTGAGTACTTACCAAAACATATATTTTAGCATCTGAAACACATTTAATTTCCGGAGGATCTGATAAACAAGTTATTCTTTGGGAATGGAATGGAACAGGAACTTGGAATAATCAGGTAAGTAGGAATAGTGTCTTTCCAAAACTGTCCCCCATCTACTTTCTCACATATCACAAACTATCAGTTTTTCCTCTATGTGTTATTCACACTTCTTTGTTTTGTCTTGGCTATTGAATCCCACACGCATCTCCTTCAGACTGTTTTTATTCTGACATGCTATGTTTTTCTTTAAATGTTCTTTTGTCTAATTTATATTTTTCAAATCCGCTTTCATTAAAAAAATACTAACCAGTCATCAGGTGGATTTTTCTAGCTTGTGTAAAAACTCCTGTTTGTCTGATCTCTTCTAGCACTATCTTCTAAACGCCCTTATAATCTTCAAACCATGAGGTTTGTTTCAGGTTGGCACTTCCTGTGCTCTTCTTCCTCATTTCTTCTATCTATTTCTAGTGATTTCCAGTCAGTCTGTGTAACAGGTAGCATCTGTGTATAGATTGTCTTACCAGGAGGATATACAGGTTGGGTAGATGTGGGTTTTTGTTTTTCTTTAAAAAATAAAAATCTATACAACAATGGATCTTTGTCAGAGAAACTGAGAAAAGGTGACACACTGTAAAATGTAGGTCAAAAGATTTAATGAAGTGTAAAGAAGCCATCAGAATTAACTGAAACAGATTATAAATTATTTTTTAATAATTATTTTTTAATCTAATTTACTGACTTGCTGATAAAGTGTCAGATTGTGAATGACTGTGTAGATAACCCATTTCATAGGATGTCCCAAGCTAGATTAGACATGGTGTTTTAAAATGCTTAAGAATGTGTATTAGGGAGAAATGCACCTAGTTTGGTGGTGGAATGTTCCAGAAATAATTTCTGATCGTGATAAAAATAATTTATGATCTATCACAATTGCTTGTGAATTTACTTAAAATAACTTACAGATTTCTTTGTTAACCTTTTCCACTGATGTGGTGCACTGCCTTATCGCTGTCTGAAAAAAGACTGTGACTAAATGTGCACATTTTAATGGCGTTTTTAGCCTAGTATCAGTGCCAGATTGGCAGTCTCATATCGGACCTGTCAAAAATTGTACCTGGGGCCTGCCGGGCTGTGTTTTGGAAGAAATGTCTAGTACCTTTATGAGAAAGTTTGGCTGGCTGACGTCTGGTGACAGAATTAAAAGATTCTTGTTTAGCTCTTTGTGTTATGAGGAAAGGATTAAAAATTGATCACCTGTACTAGTTCATTAAGCAAGTAGGTACCAAAGTCTAAACTTAGAGTTTTTGTTTTTCCTGTTGCTATTTTGAAGGTATGTTAAGGGGCTAATTTGAGAACGCTCTGAATACGGATGCTAGAGCTGCTTACTATCTTGTGTTCTCTGCACAGTCTCCTTCACACGGCATCTCCAAACTTTTGTGAGAAGTTCCTTAGGGTGAGGGACAAAAGAATGGGAAATGGGAAGAAAAATTGTTTTTCCAAACTTTACTATTTTCAGTTTTCCTCAAGGAATGGTGACGTTTGCATGGCGTATACAGGAACATTTAATTCTGTTCAGCTTTGGACAGAATTCTGCCAAATTAATAGTTATTACTTCTGTATTCCTCTGTCTTCTTGGAACATGCTACAGTTAGTCATAGTTGGGCAGATGATCTACTGTTGCAGACACACAACTTGTTTTCACTGTTAAATTGTTTTATTTCTTAAAGTGGCTTTAGTATTTTCTATCACATGTGTTACTGGAAATTAATTTTGTTTATTTGTGTAACTTTGTAAAACTTTCTGATGTGTTCAGCAAGTGAAAAGCATTCCTCTCAAAGGCCATACTGAAGCTGTTTGTGCTGTGGATGCTGTCTGCCAGTCAGATGAACCTGAATTAAATCTGCTAATCGCTTCTGCAGCCTCTGACTCTACAGTGAAACTCTGGACTCTGTGTGGCTCAGAAGGTAACATTTTTAACAGCATGTAGGGCTAATAAAAGTTATGAATGTTTAGCCACTGAAATTGGCTACATACTAACATCTTTTAACACATCTACATTGATTTATCTCCAGACCTTGGTACATCAAACTACTGTATTGTTCTTCAGAAGCTGAGGGTTATTTTAATTTAGCAGCTTTGGGTCAGATCAGTTTTACAGAGTGATTTAATTTTGGTAATGGCTGAATGTACTTGTTTCTTTTTTAGTATGTATGCAGAACCTGATAACCTGAACTATCAATTTCTGTTGCAGTGTGGGGGCAGACTACCTTTATATGTGTGAAGTAAAATTACTCAGCTGAATTATTAACATTTCCTTTAGAAAGATGAGGTAAAACTATTTGTTTATTACTATTGACTCGAGTACAGTGAAGCGTAGGATAAGAGTCTCGGCTTTCTGTGATCTAGGCCCTTACATGAACCTGTGGAAGATAAATTCTATGACATACATAAGGATTACACAGGATGGAAATTCTAGATTTAAAGTGTTAATTGCTTGTTGAGTTGTATCAACTGCATCTGTGAAGCTACTTGCTTCCATGGTGTGCTTGAGGATTTCATGTAGCACTGCCTGTGTGAGAGAAACAGATTGGAGTTGCCAATCATAAGTCACATTTCTCATGATCTGAAAGACCATCCTGAAGTCCTGTCTTTTCCTCTGTCTTGCTGTTGGGGGTTCACTCAACAGAATGAAAGAATGACTTCTGCTTCTATAGAGAAGTATTTCTACTATCCTGTTGGTTATGCTGATCTCAACAGCTTAGCAGTTTAGTCACTTCTGGTATCTCTAGGGTCTTTGCTGGAAGGATGAGTTCTGTTCATCTCACTCTTACAGCAAATGGATTCAGTTTTAGCTGTGTAGTGAATGTTTCAGGGTATAATTTGCAATATTTATCCCTTCTGATGTGTTAAAAGCTGTACTGATCTGATGTGTAGAGCTATACAATTTTAATAGTCAGTGTAGAATTGTGACTTGTTTTCTAACTCTGGATAAATTTCTGTGGCCCCACAGAAGATAACTTTATTTAGGCTTCTGAAAAAAGTAGTTTTTAAGCTCCTTAAAATAAAATGAAATGGTAAGTTTTAGGTACTGCATGTCCTAGGAAATAACAGTGTAACTGTAACACTTATGATTAATGAGAGAAGCACTGTCTGTTCTTGTTTTCCAGCTACATGCATTGAAACTCTGCAGTTTGGAAATGGATTTGTTATGGATGTCTCCTTATCCTTCTTGCCTGGCAGCAATGGTAAGTACAGCAGCGCATTTGGAGTGTCAGTGCTGGAAACACAAAATGTAAGAAATCCCCCAAGCAGATTTTCATGTCCAGACCTTTGTGCAATGTTTTTTGTTTCCTGTGGAATCAGCCCAAGCTGCTGCTTCTGTTAAAACATTTTCATTGAACACTTCTTAGCAGTTAGAAAAATATTGGCTGATCATGGTGCTTTCCAAATTATGCTAAGTGTATTTCTTTAGTTGAACTTCAGACAGCTTAAGAAGGGGTTAGCAAGGCTGTACATGAATGGGATAGGATGATGCTGTTAGTTTACCCCACTCCTTGTGCTGCTGTTGCATATATTTGTTCATGTTTAGATTAAAGGGCAAGATCCAGAAAAGAATCTGCAGGTTAACCAAGTGTTAATTGCCTGTTCAATCTGAAAAAAATGAGATGCTGAACAAGTTTTATCTGGCTGTTCAGTGTGGCTTACGTGGTTTTCTATTAGCATGAATGTTCAGATATTGTAATCTGCCTCAAACAGATTCTTCTGTTGCAAATCTGTAGAAGCTTTTCTTTTTAAAATAACCAAAAACCTAAACGGGTCTTCAGGGCAGATACAGATGTTAAATTATGTTTGTGCTCAAGTACAGTTTGAGCCTTTCACCTAGCTGGAGGCGTGCCAGGCTCCTAAATGGAAAAATAACCGAAGTTTCTTAGCATTTTTAGAGTTTTTAACTGTCCTTAAAATTATTTAAAAACAGAAGTGTTAAGAAGCACCTCATAATGAGGAATGTCTTCATAAAATGTAATCTAAATCTTGCCTCTTTCAGTTTTAAATAATTTTACAAGTTACATACTTCCTGATACAACTTTTTTGAGCAACAGTACACAGCAACTAGATCATAATTCCCTTCTTGTTTTTCTTAGTCAAACTCGTATACCTTTGAATAAGTATACAGGTACAGTAAAGGGCCATACAATAAATCCCTTACAAAAGGATGATGCAGCCTCAAAGAACATAAATTACATTGTGTTTTGTGTAAAAATACTCACTCTTGCCCTTTTTTCATGGACCTGAAGACCAGGTTTTCTTTCAGAACAGCTCGTTATCCTCTAGTTCAAAGCAGTCTGTTTCAGCCCATTGTAAAGGAAGGAAATGTGGTGATGGAGGTGAAATAGGACTTAGAGATGGGAGAGAAGCAGCAGGTGGTGGAGGTCTAAGGATGTACAATGTGACATAGAAATGTGAGAGGAACAGTAACAATGCAGATTTGGTACAGACAGAGGGAACAGTTTATTAGCTTATTATGAGTATTCAAGATGATTTTTTGTCTATCCATAATAAAGATACAAGTAGTTTTTCTAAATCAAGTTGATTTTAGTGGAATTCAGTGTTTTGTTTTCCAAACACACTTAAGAAATCAATGTGAACGTCTAGTCCTGGTAACTAATTTCTTCATCGTTTTCTAATTCCTTTTCTGTTATTTCAGTCCCTAGTAGTACTACTTCATCTGTATGAACCTGAAGAGTGGAGTAATGGTTAACTGTTTTTCCCCACCATCATCTTTGGGACACATGAGCTAATACACTGTCTAATGTCTTCTTTTTCTCCTTAGACAGAAGTCTAAGAGTGTTTTGCACCCTTTCTAGATTGTTCCTAGAAGTAAAGTGCTGCTCAATACTTGACTGGTTTCGTAGCCTGTGTACAGTGAATGACACCCTTTCTACCCCTTTTAGTCTGTTTTTTCATTTGCTCTATATTTTTATGCTATCTCCAGCAATACTTATTTTGGTTGATTTACTACTTGAACTGTATTAGGTCACATAAATTTTGTTTTGCTGCTAGTATTTAGAGCAAATGACTGTTAATATCAATAAAATAAACATAACTAGAAGTCCTTAGTACTTGAACTTTCTACAAATATGTGAGCTTGAAGGAAACTACTCTTCAGCATCTTATGTATTTGTAGATCTTATGTGACAAAACAACTTTGGAGTTTTGTGTTCTTGAAATACTAATTTATTTAAAACTGTATTAGGTGTCTTATTTAGGAAATATATAAAAGTGGTATTATGTTTACCTGCCCTTGTATTAATATCTTTATTGATACTATATTGGGTTTTTTTAATTACTTAAAAAAATTTTCATGTCTAGCATACTAGATTTTTAACTGGAGTAATGAAGACTGGGTCTTTTTTTTCAGTACCAATACTGGCTTGTGGTGGTGATGACTGCAAAATACATTTGTTTGTGCAGCAGAATGGCCAGGTAATTACAGTTTTTATCTCTTGTGCAGAATATTACTTGGCTGTTCTTCTTTTATTCCATATGTGCTGCAGATTTTTTTTGAGGTTCTTCAATAACTGCTCTCAGTCTTTATAGAGCCATCACATACAATTACCTCTGTTCAAGTTAATCCATTATTCTAGGTAATGATGCAATGTACACACAGAATGTTGAAGTTTGATTCAGTGCATAGAAATGTTAATGCATCTTATTTTTCCTGTTTGAAGAGAGCCCGTGTTTCTATTCTCACTAACAAAATAGCTCGAACAGTCTTTCAGCTGTCCTGAGTATCCATGTACTGAATCGTTCATATGGAAATTAAGTAACTTTCAGTCTAGAAGTTCTTGTGAAGAACCAAAGGATATGGCTGCTGTCTGTGGAATTGTATGTTCACATGTCCGTAACTTAATTTGCCAGGTGTTGACCAAACTTTCGAGTATAATAGCAGCCTCAGCCATTCTTAGGTGCAGTCAATCTGTGAAGGACAAAAGAAGGTAACAGGAATAAATAAGCTTGAACATTGGCTTAATAAGCAGATTTATGCTGCAATTTTTTCTGGAGGTAGGAAACTTCAGTAATACAAGGGATGAGGAATTTTGTTTCGCATGTGTAATTTTTTTCACACATTTCACACCCTTTCTTTTTTAAATGGTGTGGGTCTTCTGGTCGGTGTCTACCTTCACTTGCCAGAACATCTCTCTTAACTAAGTAGATTATACAGAGCTCAAAGAGATTTGGTCCCCTGTGGAGTAAAAGTGCCTGTGTTGTGCATTATGGCTGTTGACAGAATTAAACCAAGAAAATTTTCCTAATACTGAGCCTAAACTGCCACTGGCACAACTTGAGGCCACTTCTCATCCTATGGCTTGTTACTTATGAGAAGGCCATTAATTAGAATCTAAACTTCAGCATCCCTCTCTAACTGGCGAAGGGCTGCGGCTCAGTCTGGTTAACTTTGACTCATCTTCCTTTAGTTAACATGCTAAATATGATTGTGTGAACCCCAATGTAGAAGGCAGGTTCACAAGAGCACATTCTAATGGAACTTGGAGGGCACTGTTAAATGCTGAGGGAGGATGTTTCACGTAGCTAGTAACAGCTGCCTTTTGATAAACTCGTGAGTTTTACACCTGAAATATACTTACTCACAAAAATGGCTTAATTTTTGAAATTGAATGTGCAGGCTTCAAGTCCTGTGAGACCGAGAGAACCCTTACTGTGTTAAACAGTAGAGAGAAAATGATCTCTGCAGTTTTGAAAGAGGGTATTGATTTATTGAAGTACCCAGGGATAAATCTTTCAGAAACCTTTGTCTTCCTGCTTGAGATATTACATGCCTATGGAAGCAGAGTGAGTAAAGCAGATGATTTAAATATTGCTTTATAATAATTCCATGTTGAACTTGGTTTCTGTGAGAAGATTTTGTTATGCATGTTTATTACTCCCAAGTAGTGTGGCCGAATTAAAAAGTACAGCAAGGGGAATAAGACCCTCAGATCTTTCAACCACCTTTCCAGCCACTCTCCCCCAGGCTTGAAACATTGGGTTGTTGTGACCTCAGTGCCTGACCTAGCACTTGGCCTTGTTGAAGCTCATGCAGTTGGCCTTGACCCATCAATCCAGCCTGTCCAGATCTCTGTAGGGCTTCTGTACCCTCAAGCAGATTAACACACCTGCCCAGCTTGGTGTTGTCTGCAAACTTAGTGGTGGTGCACTCAATCTCCTCATCCAAATAATAAAGTTGTTAAATAGAGTGGCCCCAATACTGTGCCCTGGGGAACACTAATCATCAACTGGATTTAACTCTGTTCGTCACCACCCTTTCATTCTGGCTGTCCAGCCAGTGTTTAACCCAGCAGAACGTGTGCCTGTCCAAGCCATTGCCAGCCAGTTTTCCCAGAAGAATACAGTGGTAAAATAGTGTCGGACAGAGACTTTAAATGAAGCAGATGAACAACAAAAAAACCCAGGCAAATGTCATACTCCTTGCTCAGTTTCAGAGGACAGCTTTAATTTTTCTGGGGAACAGTATCTTGAGAATTCTGAATGAGTGCATTTTTCTGTAGCACAAAAGAACTGCATGCAGTGCCCGGAAGCCTATTTGGGAAGTGAATTAGATACATGGGGTGGTATTAATAACTTGAAAGTAAGTAGCTTTGCTCCCTTTAAACAGAAAACAAATGTCTACTTTTCTTAATAGTTCTCTTTGATGTGAAGAGATGATGGTAATTTAAAAAAATCCCACTCAACACCTTGAAATTCAAAGTAATTAGATGTCTGTTTAAGATAATATTAAAGTCAAGCTTCAGGAGATATGCATGCTGTTCAACCTAAAAGGATCCATAAGAGACAAGGATGTCAGCAGCAGTTCAGCCTGAACCAGTCTTTCAGTTGGGAATAATTTTGCAAGCTAAACTTGTTGAGTGTAAATTATGAAGCATTATTTCAAAGGTCATGTAAATGAATGTTATCTTACATAGGAATTGCAAAGAACATGTTTTTAATGTATTGCCTGAAAGACGTAGCCTTCAGAAGAACCCTTATGTCACTGATTTTCCTTCCTGGGCTCTTCTTGCCTTTACACACTGCGGGTTGGATGTTAAACAAATACCTGTTTGGAATGCCACATCCAGAAGGGCTAGTGACTGCAAAAGTGACAAGCCAAATGAGACTTAGGTGGCTGTGAGAACACAATTCTTAATCAGGGCCAGAACGTTCTGATTTTGAAGTTTCTGTTAAGCTGTTCTGGTCATTTATTTTCCTGTAACATTAGGAACACAAACTTAGAATAAGGAGAAGCTGAATAATGTTATTTTGATGGGAAGGTGATTTAGGGGAGTACCTGGGGAAGTGAAGACCAAAGAGAAGAGTCACCAATTTCTGAGCAGTTAACTGTAAATTTGAATGAGTGACCATTACTGACTGTCTTCTCTGGAGAGACTGTTAAGAGTCTTATTGTATTGCTGTTTTAATTTTTTTTTTTGTTGAAATGACTTTTTCTTTGCAGGTAGGGAAAAAGAACTTGGTTTCAGTCTTGTTCTGAGAGCTGGCTATCATTTAATCTTAACTCTTGGTAGGCTGAGGTAGGGAATCTAGCAGAATCAAATGCGAGAAATGATGTGATAGTTACTCATTTGTACTAAACTACACTAACTGTAATGGTTAGTTCAGACATTTTAAGTCAGCTTGGGTTAAAAGATGTCAAGGGCTTTTAAACAATTTCTACTTGTCTTTGCTCAGGAAATGCTAAGTAAGCAACAAAGACTATTAAAAATGGAAATATTATAGATATTATGAATGAAAATAAACTACTAATTAAAATTCTCAGTAGGAAATATGAACTGTTTGCATTCATGTGTTCTTGAGCCTGTGCTCATCAAGAGGTTTCCATCACCAGGTAGTTTGTCATTTATACCTGCCCTAGAAACATAGGCATATTACAAATTAAATATTGAAATAACTTCTTTACACTTGATTTTACCTGTATTCATTTTTCACATCATCTGCAGCTGAAACTACTTCACATGTACAATGCTAATCATTTACCATGTCACACCTGAGTTATGTTATCAGATTTACGGTGCACAAAGAATAAATTTATCTATGTCATCGACAGACTGTAGCCTGTGAAGGCCAGCACCTTAAATTCTTATTCTTTCTTGCCTGTCTGTGGTAAGTGTCGTGGTGTGATGCAATTACCCAGTGGTGACAAGACCAAAAAGACCTATTTAGAGTCTGTCAGTAGATAACAATTCTTAGTAGCAGCTTGTATTTCCATAAAAAAAGACCTAAAAAAGTCTAAAGCTGATTTCTCATATGTGCAGGTAATTAATGAGATACATTTTTATTCAGTTTCAGAAAACATTAATGCTCCCTGGCCATAAGGATTGGATAAGAGGCATCGAATGGGCGGTTTGTGGTCAGTAAGAAGGATGAGTACAGTGACAGTACTATTTTATCCCTTGTCTGATGATTTTGATGCACCTAAGCTCTTGTTTATGGTGTATTTTCTGCTGTAGTGGTACAGATACTAGAAATCAAGACAGACCTTTGTCCTACTAAAAGCTAAAACCTATTAAAAGATAAACGTCGTTGAACCTATATTTCAGTTAGCAAAATTATGGCTGCTCATACCTTGTTTTTGTATCCCTCATTTTGTCTTGCTTGCTTCATGTGTGCTTACTGTCTGGAGCAAAAGGTGAACAAGGAGAATGTTTAGCAGCTTGGGTTTCTTTAACATGTAAATGTCTGCATTTGAGTAAGCACCAGTTGGTCGCTTTTTCAAAGGTGGGCAGGTAAGGGGAAATAGTACTTCTCCCTAACCTCTCTTTTTATGTTGGGAGATTAAGAGGGGGTATTAGAAGGAAGTAGAGGACACTACAGTCCTGAAGAAGGAAAAGGAGGAAAGGAGTTATTGAGGAATATTGAGGCTGTCAGAATTTGGAGTGAATACCATAGGTAGTAAGGAAGTGTATGTACAATATGTGCAGTGTTTACAATGCCTTCTATTTCTTACAAGCAGAGAAATCTCCATGGTCAGTATGTTCTAAACTAGTGAAGAGGTTGAAATGAGAGTGGGTTGATGTTGAAATAAAACAGCAGTTTATGATACCGTGTACCGTAGGAAATACTAAGATAATGTATGTTTGGAGGGGCATGAAGTCATGGCAGCGGTCGCAAAGAAAATATGGCTCTCATGTTTTTTTGTTTTTCTTTTTTTGAAACCAAATAGGTGAAGACCTTTTCTTGGCAAGCTGTGCTCAGGATTGTTTCATAAGAATTTGGAAGGTGTGTACAAAATCAAAGCAAATTTCAGAAACTGAAGATGATTCCATAAGGCTGAAAGAGAATGTTTTTACTGTGAAAGGTGGGTGACATCTGTAAAATTTTCTTACACAACTTCATGCTTGTGTGTCTGTTTGGTTTCAGGGTAGCTAACAAGATGGTTACTATGTGATTTGTTTTGTTTCTTATGTTAAAAGATTGTGAGACCAGTTTGACTGCATTATTTTTATTCAGGTGTCATAAAAGGTGGAATTACTGTTTTAAAGCTGTGAGTATGTAAAGTTAATGATGTGTTACAAAAAAATGGTAAAGCAGTGAGTGTGCTTACTGTCACCATCATGCATGGTTACACATATTCCTAGTGCAGTACGTAGTCATGAGATGTATTTGTCTGTGGGAGGTAAGCTGTTGTTCAGTTCTCCTCCAGTTTAATAACACACCTTTTAATTTTCTTTTCAATTCATGCATTAAGAGGTGCTACTGTTGCTTAAACCGTAGGAAAATACTGGAGATAACAGATAAGTGTGTGCAGGCCTACACTTTGGGTGTTTAACTTGCTGTTTGAGCATTGTAACCTCAGACTTGCAGAGCTGACATTTTGGGGCAAATTACAGCTGAGGTAATGCAATAAAGTTTGTATGAGGTTATGTGTAAAAAGTGCTTGTACCGCTTGCTGCCAATCCCAATTCAGTGTTTGAAGTGTCTTAATGCTTGTATTTACAGTCATTTGGAGATGTAAATATGCTTGAGTGTGGCTAGACACAATGTCAGAGGGCTTATTTCAGAATTGCTTGAGAGTTCTCCAGGAATTCTGTGATACCCTCTCTGAGGCCACAGACTGACCTCTTCAAGTCAATCTACTACTCAGGGCTGCTGGCAAAGTAGGTTTTTAAGTTGCTTTTGAATGTCAATAGGCTATTGAGGTATTGGTATAAGATGAAAGCACTTGGGGTTTTTTTCACTGAAGATACCAGAAATGACCTGTTTTTTTCTTGGCTTTTAGAAAGAAATATGATTTTCTCTGATTTGTGGTAGATGCCGATACAACATATGCAGTTACTTTGGAGTCTGTGTTGGCTGGTCATGAAAACTGGGTGTGTGCAGTTCACTGGCAACCTTCGTTTGCCAAAGGTAAAAGATACCAACCTCTTATCAGTTAGGTGATGTGTTGTATACATAAAGCACAGTCACATGTCTTTGTGTTCATGTCTCTACTTGTCACTGTGAACTATAAAAATGTTTGAGTTCTGCAAATGATATTTTGTAAGTAAATGGGTATTTTGATTGAATGTGCCTTATTGCTGTCTACAACTACCTGAGGGGTGGTTGTGGCCAGGAGGAGGTTGCTCTCTTCTCTCAGGCAGCCAGCACCAGAACAAGAGGACACAGCCTCAAGCTGCGCCAGGGGAAATTTAGGCTTGAGGTGAGGAGAAAGTTCTTCACCGAGAGAGTCATTGGCCACTGGAATGGCCTGCCCAGGGAGGTGATGGAGTCGCCAACTCTGGAGCTGTTCAAGGCACGATTGGACGTGGCACTTGGTGCCATGGTCTAGCCTTGAGCTCTGTGGTGACAGGTTGGACTTGATGATCTATGAGGTCTCTTCCAACCTTGATAATACTGTGATAATACTGTGATACTGTGATAATAGCTCATCTTACGGTACAGGCTCGCTCTGTCACTGTTACATGATGCTCTCTCTTACTCATGTTTTGTTTAATGAATGACATGAAATAACTGAGCTGTGCTGCCTTTATTGTAGTCAATTTGCTGTTGTGAAAGAAAATCAGTTTAATCACAATGAATTAGTAGGTTTTTACATTCTACCTTGATATGTATATTTGAAATGCCTTTTCTTTGGAAAGTCAGCATTAACTCAAGCAATCCTTTCTTTTTATTGGACTGGAAGGGAACAACTCGTAACATTTGGGAGATGAATCTTCAGTCATCCGTGCATTAGTACAGCGTGCCAGGGATTCCTGGAGTATTAGTGTTTGATAGCTAGCCTGTAGCTTGCAGGAGTTAATGCAGACTCCCTTTGAGAAAAATGTTGTTTACGGTTTGGTTTTTGCATCTTGTCCTAGTCTTTGTCTTGCTTTTCAAATTCTTAAATACTGATGAGTTTGTGTGTGGTACTGATTTGCTCCTTTGTGTCTGCCTGGAGTGTAACGGAAGAACATTCTTGATTTGACATGCTTACACCATCAGAATGCCCTTGTATGTTTGTATTGGCAAAGGTGCCTTCTTTTCTTGAGGTATTTTAGAGATGCTGGTGATTTCATCATCATGGAGCACAGCTTTTTTTCCAGTGTAAATGTTACACTTAAACAGTGGACATGTTTACATTATAATGTGAAAATACCTGTAGTGAAAGAAATGGGATTTATTTTATAAATACTGGTTTAGTTATCTGTTGGCTTACTTTTTGTTTTTTTTTTAAACACCAATAAAATATTTTGCCTGTTACAGGTTTAGTCAAGTTACAGTCATGTCTTACATTGCAGTCTGAAAAACTGTCCTGTTAGACCATGAATTTTCCTGGTGTGTCTGTGCAGTTGCTTATGTTCTGTGGTCTGTCTGGTCTTGGGTTCCCCAAGATACATTTTCTTCTTCAGTAGAGGCAGACTGATCTGAGAGAGATCACCTCCCTGCAGATGTCACGGATTTGGCGTGACATAAGATCCTGCTTCAGGAGGAGCCCACCAATGTCTGTATTCTCAAGGTTCCCCAGCATTTCTAGGGATTTCCAGACTAGATGTTTGAACCAGTTCCCTCTTCCCCATTCTGGCTGTGTTTGGCAGTTTTCTGTAGTGGTTCACTGCAATTTGGGGAGCAGTCATTACTGATGTATGTAGTACAAGATGCAAGAGCCAGTTGAATTCTGTAGTTAATCTAATAATTTGCAATACAGTGAATACTGACATGCAGATTATCTTGTATTAAGTTCAAAATCTCTCTGTAAAAACGAATTTGAGGAATAAAACTGAGAACTGCTGTGCAGCCTTTCTGTGCTCTACCATTTCCTCTAAATGGCATTTGTTTCAGTGTCAATGTGGAGTGAATAAACAGGAGAACATAGTTGTTCTCATGTGTGTGTTTTACATTTCCTTTGAGGGCTTATGCCTGAAAAATACAGTATCCTCTAATGAATTCCTAGTAAGAGTGGAGAGCCTGTTAGGTCTGGCATTTAAATTCTGCATTGCACATCTCTGTTGCTAAACAATTTTCATGGTGTATTTGGATTTCAGTGTGACCACGTTCTTTTAGAAAGTGTTCTCATAGGCTGTAGGGTTAGT
Source organism: Rhinopomastus cyanomelas (assembly GCA_013400115.1). Lineage (NCBI taxonomy): Eukaryota > Metazoa > Chordata > Aves > Bucerotiformes > Rhinopomastidae > Rhinopomastus > Rhinopomastus cyanomelas. Next base: position 56,901 of record VXBP01005494.1, on the reverse strand, counting down.
CATTTTCTTTGTACTGCAGATGGCAGCATCCAACAACCGATGAGGATATTGTCTGCTTCAATGGACAAAACGGTGATCATCTGGGAACCTGACAAGGAATCTGGAGTCTGGATAGAACAGGCAAGTGTCAGCTTTTTCAGCTGATGCATTCAAGTTGTGTTTCCAGCATTGTGTGTTCTAGTCAGAATAAAAACTATAAATTGCTAGGAGAGAAAGGCAAAAGCACTTTCTTGCAAAAATACTGTGATACTGTGTTGCAAGTAAAACTGTATGTTTGTGTACTAAATGATGTGATGCAGTATGATTTTTGTGGGGTTTTTTTTTCTTATGACCATACTGGGGAGTTTCAGGGTGGAGAGGGGATTGTGCTCACCTGGCATTCACAGTGTAGCCATTCAGGTGCTGCACAGTATTGCACACTCCTGGTAAGAAGAGGAAGAAATCATCCTTCATTATTTGTGGTTAATCCTTGTGGGAATGTGCACCCAGGAAGTTACTGCAGAGCAGCTCACACAATTCACAAGCCTGGTTTTGCTTATGGTGACTTGTTCATGGGCTGTGTCATTACATTTACATTACATTCCGTTTGAGCTGGATACTCTTGCTTCACTATAGTATTTGAACACTGTTCTAATGGGGATCATCCTAAATAAACAAGTAGTGCAACAGATTTATCCAGTGCTTTGATAGATGCCTTTGTTTTCAATTGACCTGCTTTTTCAAATTGCAGTAGTTCAGCTGAAAATGCTTTTGTTGGGTTGTGCCAACCATTGTGTATGGTCTCCTGTCACAAAGGTCTAATCCTGTCTTGGGAAAAGAAAGACAATTACAGTAGATGGATTTAATTTTCCGGTTGTTCCATTGAAAAACTATTGTGCCTATCTACTCAAAGTGGAAATTAGTTCAAAATAGGGTGATCACATAGGGATGCCATTTGTTGTCCCTAGTTCTAATGCTTAGTCATGGTTAAATTTACAAACTTCCAAAAATGGCTTGTGCAGTACAGCTTGTTTCAAGGTACTGTGCCTTCTGTGTGCATTCCATTTGCATTGGTTAGATCTCAGATGTGAAGTTTGCATTTGTGCAAATCTCAAATGTGAAGTTAAAGTTTTGGATCAGACACTTCAACTGCAGCAATCCTTTCTTCACAAGGGGAGAGAAACATGAGTGGAAAGGTGCAAGGCGAACATCCTATCTTCTCTTTTTTCCATCTTGGTTTGATGAGCAAGAAGTCTCTCAAAATCATTCCCTTGCTTAGAGATGAGACTGGAATTCTGCCCCTAGCATGGCATTATCAAAGTCGCTGTCATGTGAGTGATACTGTTTGGACGGGTTCCTGTGTGACTTGGTTTAGGTGATCCTGCTGTTGCAGGCGGATTGGACTAGATGATCTTTCGAGGTCCCTTCCGATCTGTAATGATTCTATGAATAGAACTACTAGTCCACTGGCTATTTAGAGTGAGGGTTAGATTCATTTAGTTGTGATCTTAAAAGCAGCTGTATAGTAATGGAGGATTTGTACAAGTTCAGCATGAAGGGAATCCTATTCATATATCTTCAATAACATTTGAAAAGGCAACTTTAATAATCTTTTAATGTAATTAAAAAGGAACAGATGAAACACATGGTTGCATCCAATGGACTGGACTGAAACACTGGAAGATTAGGTCTTCATCTCTTCATAGTTAAATGTGCAAGAGCCTATCCTGCTTAGGGAGGAAGTCTTCATTAAAGTGGCATAGAGCTTTAGTCCCTATCTTACCTTAACTACTCAACTTTGCAATTAAAATACTCTTTAAATGTATTATTGTGTATAATGTCAACTCTTGCCTGTAGCTAAATTTTTATCTTGTGTGATTCCTGTGTGTTTATATATAAGGCCATATATGAGTTTAGGTAGCAAGTATGAGTTTATATAGTAAGGTAATCTTCATGAGTATTTCACTTTTGATTATTGATTCAGGTGCGAGTTGGTGAAGTGGGTGGCAATACCCTTGGATTTTTTGACTGCCATTTTAGTCCAGATGGTTCAATGATGGTTGCTCATGCTTTTCATGGAGCCCTACACCTCTGGAAACAGGGTACAGTTAATAAGGTATGTTGCGTTTTTATCAGTAGTAGGACTTAAAAGAATTGCACTTATGTCATTTGAGGTAAGTTGTATTTTTAATAGAAAAGTGTAACAGTACTATTAAAAATTAATGATTGAAATAGGCCTTCTGTGAATAAAATATTCCGTAGGAGTATTGCTCCTGCACCAAAGGGAATTACAGTCTCCTAGGCTCTGAAGCATATTACACAGAATCACAGAACATTAGGGATTGGAAGGGACCTGGAAAGATCATCTAGTTCAATCCCCCTGCCACGGCAGGAGCACCTAGACCAAGTTGCACAGGAACACATCCAGCTGGGTTTTAAATGTCTTCAGTGAAGGAGACTCCACAAGTCCCCAGGGCAGCCAGCCTGTTCCAGGGCTCTGTCACTCTCACTGAAGATGTTCCTACTGATATTTATATGGAACCTTCTGTGTTCCAGATTACACCCATTGGCCCTTGTCCTGTTGCTAGATGACGTTGAGAAGAGCCTGGCTCCATCTTCCTGACACCCACTCTTCACATATTTATAAACATTAATGAGGTCACCCCTCAGTCTCCTCCAAGTTAGACCCAGCTCCCTCAACCTTTCCTCATAAGGGGAAAGTGTTCTACTTCCTTCATCATCCTCTTGCTCTACACTGGAGCAAGCTCTGTGTCCTTGAACTGAGGGGCCCAGAACTGGATACCATACTCCAGATATTGTTTCCTTTTGGGAACCACAAAGTCGCTGGAATAGACTTCATGGCTGTGCTTTGTTGAGAAGTGGCAGCTGAACCAAAGAGCTAAACCCATGGATTTCTTTCAGCTTTCAGAAGTTAGTATTTGTGTCTTTTTCACCACTCTTGAGTTCTAACAATTAGTAGTTTTCAAATGTCTTTTTCATTTTTCTTTCTTAATAAGAGTGTTGATACTTTTATTTTTGCTTAAAGTATGCAGTCAATTGAAAACTTCTTGCTTCATTGATGACTTTTTTGATAGAAAGAATGGACCCCGGAAGTTGTGATTTCAGGACATTTTAATAGTGTAGAAGATGTAAAGTGGGACCCAGAAGGAGAGTTTATAATCAGCGTTGGTTCTGATCAGACTACTAGACTCTTCGCTCCATGGAAAAGAAAACAAGAGACCGAGGTACAATCTTAAAAAATGTGAGCTTGATAAAGAGAGCTCTTCTGTCTTGACTTGGGAACAAGCTGAATGAATGTAATGTACATTAAATTTCAAAACTGCTTCTGTAAATGACTGGTTTGTCATTCGGTATGTGCTGGTTTTGCTTTAAAAGTTCTAGTAGCAGGATTTTAGCAGTTGTATAGCAGAAGCGCTGTTTAATCCTGAGTTCACCTCTGGATTACCTTTAGTATGTGATCTCCCAGGCTGTGCAGTATTTCAGGCAGAGGAATACATGACTAACAACTGTCTGTGGTTGTTGGTTAGCACTTGATTAAACACTGATGCAGGTTATCATAAAGAAGCTCAACTTTACTTGTGTTTTTTCATATGATCATAATCTAAGCAAAGTTCACAGTATTTTTTACACTGTTCTGTTTGTGACTGTTTTACTGGAATGATTATCTGAACTACATAGGTGTAAACAACTTTTCTGGAGGAATTACTCCCGAATAACTTTGTGTGTTCCAAAATAATTCTGAATTTTAGTGTGGTTAGTTTGACCACATGTAAATCCAAGTAGCATCAATGCTTACTGTTGCATGGGGTGTGGGAGAAAGCAGTAGTACAGTGTTGGTGGGGTGAGGTAGAGAGTAGAGATAGAAATGAGTTATTTGAATGTGTTTGTTGAGTACTTGTGAACCCTGAAAACCAGGGCTTTGGTTCTGCTGTTCATGAACTTAAATGCTATAATATTTTAGAACTCCTTATTTTCTGTACTGTAATGAATGAAGCTTCTCAAAAATTACAACAGGTGACATCTGATGTTTGTCTTAAGAAGATGAAATGGCGGGTTCACATATCTATAAAGAATTAGTGTTACAGCTCACATTCACATTTTTCTCTCTGAAAAGATATATTAAATGAAAATAATGGCCCCTTCAGAAAATAGGAATTCTGATATTGTACACAGTTCAGATAAAAGAAATGAGAGATAATAATCTTCAGTTTATCATGCAAGTTTGCACCCTGTTTTTTCTGAAAAGAAGCTTATTGCATGGCTTATGCAGCCTTTCCTCTGTCTGTTTTGGGGTTTTGGGTTTTTTTGTTTGTTACATGCCACATTCTGAAGTATGTGAAGATGCACCTAGTACAGAGTATGAAGGACTTACTACACTGTTTGTGGGTTTTTGGGTTTTAAAAAGAATATTTCTTTTCTGATTGGAAAATGATCAGGCTCTTGTGAAACGATGAGATGTTACAGGACCACTGAGTCCATTCAAGTTCTATCAGAATTTTTGACACTTGAAATTCAGCTAGAGGTGTTTTTTTTGTGTGTGTTCTATGTGATTTACACACAGTGCAATGTGTTTTTAAGATACAAAGTACAAGAAAATTCAGTCTTGGCTGCAGTTTTTCAGGCCTTTTGACACTGAAGTAGTCTAAATTAATTCAATTGATTAAATGAATTCTAATTCTGGTAGCTGTGAGCTCAAAAGTGCACACTGTATTTTTCCAGCTGAAGCACCATGTAGGAGTGGTAGCAAATCAGACTAGTAGTAGCAAAATAGATATTTACTGAAAATCTTTTCATTATAATGTATTTGCTAGAAAACAAAAGGAAATTTTTTGAAGAATCATCTTTTAATGTATAGATTTAGATTTTTAGAAAATAACTTAAACAATACCTCTTTCTGCTAGTGTTACTAGTTTTATAGTCACACTAAAGCGGTCTTGTTTGTTTCATGATTGGTTGTTCATTCTAGTTTTCTTGGATTGATACTTGAAGCATCAACATGATTATTTCAGGAAATTAGAAGAAAACCCAGTATTTCAAGTCAAAGCACTTCTAAAATAATCAGAATTTTCTAGATGTGTTTCCTGTAAGAAGCTATTATGGCTTTGTCAGTTTTTTGCAAAGCTTCTGTAAAGTGTTTTCACTAAAATCAAGTATTTGAAGAAAGGAAGTATAAGCCTGTGGTGTGCTGACAGTGATGCTGCTGTGCTTTGTGAAAGGCAGATGAAAGAAGCACAGTAATTACCACTAGCTTTGTTACGTCTTCCAGAGCTACAGTTTTGAAAGTAGTAAGTAGTATACACTCCACCTTTTGCTTGAGCAAATTGTCTTGTTCCTGCCCAGCAAAAGCAAGTCAAGATAAGTTTGGGGTGCACATGATAATAAAAGTAAGCAAATGCCATAAGCATACCTTTTCAGAGTCACAGTTTAATAGTTACAGGAATAGTTTGGTGGAAAAATAGGATTTAACTGATGCATGTGAGCGTTAATTATTCTTATGAATGTCAGCGGAAGGTTGCTATTAGTTTTACATCAATAAAGTCAGCAAGCAAAGTATTACTTCTTATTTGAAGCTCATAATAACCTTGCTGCTTCTTGGGTTAAAAATTATTTTAACTGCTCGTCTGTTTGTTTAGGTAACCTGGCATGAAATTGCAAGGCCTCAAGTACATGGGTATGACTTGCGTTGTCTGGCAATGATTGGCCGATTTCAATTTGTATCAGGAGCCGATGAAAAAGTACTTCGAGTGCTATGTGCTCCCAAGATCTTTATAGAAAATTTGAGTAACATCACTGGCATTCCACTGGAGAAGCTGTGCTCCCATGTAAGTGCTCTAAAGTAATGCTAAATGAAGACAGCCCTCTTTCCTGTGAAGAAAATGCTTTAGGACAAAATCAGATTGCGCTGATTCTCGCAATAGTTCTGAAACCTTAATCTTATTTTTCTTTTGCTTCCCATAGTTTTATGGTGATGTTGTCTTTTAGAACAGGTTATGTTTGAAACAAAGCTAGACATAGTGCCTGAAGGCTGCTAAGTGTGGGTAAATTTTAAATGTCAGACCAAGCAGACTATTGTATGCAGTTGGTGATTTGCAAACAAACAATAAACCCTGGAAATGTGCATCTCCTTAATTTAAGGGTGTAGTAGTCTTGTCTAGATGTAATTATTGTTGTGTGGGTATGTGTTGTTGTGGGTTTTTTTTAATTCCATGCTTGGAAATAGCTTAAGGCTTTCAGCACTGTTGTTAGTTGCTACATATAAATATTCATAAATATACCTATGCTCATGCTTTATTTCCTCTTGGCACTGGAAGTTTTCTTGAGGCTTTTACATTCCAGTTCCTGGTTGTTGATAAATGTTGTTGAATCAGTGGGAAGATAAGGCTGCAGAGTTGCTGTCCTTTGTTTGCTCCCCTTTTGCTTTAGGATCTGATTCTGTTTTTCTCTGCATTTTGAAGAGCAGGCCTCATTCAGAATAATTGCCTCTGCATGGTGCATTGCATGCTCTTCACATTTCTGGTTTAAAAGCAGTGTTTTCTCTGCAGCTTCTCAGAGATACATTAGTCTTTCCATTTTGTTTTAACAACTGAAGTATGTAGGAAATAAATCTATTCACTTTTGGTCACAAGAAGTGACATAAGTAGTCATTGAGTGCTTTAATTCCCTAAGACTTTGTAATAATGTGTGTTAATGACATTGTACAAATAACACTGTGATTTTACTTTTCTGTAGAGTTTCCTTATCAGCTTTTCATCTGAATACTGTTTTCTGATCCATGGTGTCACTAAAAGCATTTTGCATGGGCTTTGTTTAAAGAGAGGAAGGCTTTAGAAGCTCTGATGATACAGCTACTGTTAAACAGCTTTATTGAAATGGTTTTCTGTGAATTTTTTGTCTTTGAAGTGGGGAAGCTTTTTTTTTAATTTAGATGAAATGCCTTCCCCCACAAAAAATACTTAAACCAAAAAGCCAGCTTTGTATTCAAAAAGGGTGAGTAGGATTGTATTGAGTTCTAATCCATGGGATTGTATTATACTTCAGATTGTAAAGAGGAGCATCTTTTAGGTTTAGAGCCCTTAGACTGCTGTGTCTGTTTGTCTCATATTTTCTCATCAAATTAGGAACATTTACAAAAAAACCTTAGTATTTTGAACTATTACATATCTGTAAATTCAGTCATCCATTGAACCTTTCAGTAACTATAAGGAAGAAGTTTTACAGCTACTAAATCGAATGTTTTTCCATTTCTCCTCAAAGGGCCTCAACTTGGCTTGAAAGTTGAAACCCCTTCCAAATTTTGGGGTTTATTCCTATACATTTATGGAAGTATTTTCTGTCCTACTTCTTTTCCCTCTGCCCTACTCTAAGCATCCACATAGTCCTGCTACACCTGTCTACTCGCCCTCTGTCCACTTTTCATAGCATCATAAATGCTGCTTTATAATTTCATCTTGGGAGAGGCCATTTCCCATTCTTATTATGGTAAATCCTGCAGTGCTCTCAGTTGATTAATTTGCATGTGTATCCCAGAATAAATTGTGGAAGAGACAACCTGTAATTGGGCATGAAGATGGATGGTTTCTAGTAAAACCTTTGAGCTGAGGCCTTAGAAAAGCTGCTGTTTTCCTGGTAAGGGTCCAGGCCTTCATTTTGGCCAGACTATGTTCTGAATGAGTTGGGAATTTTTCAGTCCCTGTTCACCTCTGTAGAAAATTCACTTTTTGCCACTGGGATTCCTTAAACTATGGCCTTTGAAATCTGAACCTTAATGACAATCTGTGTGTGACCATCCTTTCTTCTTTTATTTCTTTTTTGAAATTCAGCAGTCATCTTATCTTCCAGAAGGTGCAACTGTACCAGCTTTGGGATTATCCAATAAAGCTATTTTTGAAGGTATGGGCTTATGAGAAATAATGGTGATGCTGCTTCATGTGGAAACCCTCTTTTAAATCATTATTTTAGCATATGTCTTTTAAGTCTGCAATGTAAGCCTGACTGCAAGTTTAGAAGTAAAACTGTCCAATGTGTTTATTTCTCTGGTAGCCTCTAAATATACTGCTTAAAAAATTTTAAAAAATCACAAATGAGAACCCTTCCTTCCTTTCTCTGCCTTTTGGTTCCTCCCCTCTACATCCCCTCATGTCTTGTGCAAACCCAAAATGCTTTCTCTGCTTTTCATACTGTCCTGCACCCTTGTAGGAAGGAACCCCTGTCAGAAGCACAGGGCTTTCCAGAGCCTCTCGTGGTGACTGGTCGTGAGTTTCACATGGATGCTGGGGTTCATTGCTTTCCTTTGATGGGTGTGAGAGCAACCAGGGCAGGATATTATCAGAAATCCCTCATCTGCGGTTGCTATGTTTTGTCCACACTAATTATCTGTGCCCCCTACCCAAGAAGACTGACTTCTAGCACCCACCCCCCCACAAAAAAAAATTCGTGTACTGTGAAAATGAGGTTCTGTTAAAGCAGAATTATCTGTTTCTTCTTGTGGTTTCTCTCTAAAATGCCTTGACCTCCAAAGCTATGTTCTGGAGTCCTTTACACAGGCTCCTCAAATGTGACCACCCTTGTAGAAGGTTACAGAAGTAATGATCCTTTGAGGGGAATAGTCACGTTTTCTGTTCCAGTGAAAATAACCATTAACCTTCTCCAGGTAACAGATGCTTTGGTAAAGTATTTTGCAAGCCAAAATAGAAAACACTAGGTACTGTCAGTTAACTCTGTAAAGGCTGGTGAAGCACCACAGTAATTTCTTGCACTGATGGTGGGGATTGCATTGTGGAGGAGCAAGGAAGAAGAAATAAGTGTCTCATAATTACAGCTGAGTAATATCTTGAAACTGGGGATGGGACCAGTAATCTGGTGTTTAATAAAGTTTGTGGAAAAAGGCAGCTAACGCTGCCATCTGCAAATTAGGTCAGACCTGTTTTTCCTCTGCTTAAAGCTTTATCAGAAGGTGTGAATTTAAAAAAAAGACATTTTAATAAGCTTTGTCTGCAGAGTCTTCAATTTTCCTAAATCTTGTGTAAGAGAAAAGTAGCTTTGTTTTACTTCAGATAACTCTTAAAATGTATTTCACAAAACCTCTTTTTTCTAGAGTATTGCCATATATAGAATAACTAATTCCCATTGATTTCTCATGGCATACCCAGAAGCAGCATTATGAGCAGAAAAGTTGCCAAGTTTTCTTGTCAAATTTTCTGCCATTGCCCACTCAGTGCTGTCAGCACTATGGCTTGGGTTAAAGCCCCACAGACCTCTCTTCTTGCTTCCTCTGCAGAGGAGTGTTCTTGATGAGCAGTGATCAGATAGTGGTCTCAAATTAGGTAAATTATGTACTTTTTTCAAGGAGTGAGAGCACAGGATAATCTTTCTGTTCTGCTCTTTTCAGTACCTGCTTTTTTAAACTGTTGTATGTAACATACACCTTTGGCAAAAACCTTAGATTCTGTCTGAGAATAGCTGTTCAACAACTTATACTTTGTTCTCAAATACTATCTTGAAAGTGAAGGACATAGTTGAATTTTAACTTAAAATTAACGGAGTAATTCCAGATTTACTTCTGGTACTTTTGCCTAAAGCTAAGGACTGAGCCCTTGACAGTTTTGATGAAGTTTTCAGATTGAAGATACACTTCTGCAGACAGGCTTTTTCATTTAGGGTTTCTCATTAAATTTAGGAATTCATCACTTGTGTGACTCTCAGATTCACAGAATCATTAGTGTTTGGAAGGGACCTCAAAAGATCATCTAGTCCAATCCCCCTGCCACAGCAGGATCACCTACACCAAGTTACACAGAAACACATCTAGGCAGGTCTTAAATGTCTCCAGTGAAGGAGACTCCACAACCACCCTGGGCAGCCTGTTCCAGTGCTCAGTCACCCTGACTGTGAAGTTCCTTCTCATATTGATATGGAATCTCCTATGTTCCAGTTTACAACCATTGCCCCTCGTTCTATCACTAGATGACACTGAGAAAAGCCTTGCTCCATCCTCATGAGACCCACCCCTCACATATTTATAGACATAAATGAGGTCACCCCTCAGTCTCCTCCAAGCTAGAGAGACCCAGCTCCTTCAACCTTTCTTCATTAGGGGAAAGTGTTCTGCTTCCTTCATCATCCTCATTGCTGTGCGCTGGACTGTCTCCAGCAGCTCCATATCCTCCTTGAAGTGCGGGACCCATTGTACAAACAATAGTTACTGTACAAGTCAAAAATACATGTTTGTATTTTCCCTTCTGTCAAGTGTGTTCTCCAGCTAATGAAGCCCTTACTTTCAATAGGAGATGTGCGTGTTCCACCAGCTGAGGATGAAGAAACATTTAATACCATCTCAAATCAGTATCCTGAGATTTGTTTTCAACCCTTGGTCCTTACAGGTATGAAGTTCATTTCTATTATATGAAATAGAGAATTAGAGTAGTTTGATAGAAACTTGAAACATTGTTTAGTTGATTCTAGATTATCTAGTACCGTAATGGAGTATGTTGTACAACTGTCTTTTAGAACCTCCCCCAGAAGATCACTTGCTGCAGAATACTTTGTGGCCTGAAATTCAGAAGCTGTAAGTACAAGTCTTTTCCAGCCTCAGTAATTCTGTAAAGTTTTATTTTTCCTTTTTTTGCTTAATTTGCAAAATTTCCAGAAATCTTTTGTTACATGTTAACATAGTTTGGTCTAACAGCTCTTTCCTGTTTTACTCCCTAATTTGACTTGGTGTGTAGTGTATTGCTGTTAAAGCAAGTAACTTACATGTATTTAAAATGAGGAATGCAGAAAATACCAGTTAGGGCTGATGTGTCTCAAGATTGTATTTCACTAGCTGTTTCTGTACAAGTGAAATGTGTTTTTGCTTTATCACAAAGCTCTTTTGAATTTGTGGTGATCAGACTTTCATTGTCCCTTTGAATGCTTGTCCTTAGACGGTCTCTTTTGGGCACATATCCCTGTTTTTTGCAGTCTGTTCAAAGAAAATGGTAATGTTTCCAGTCTGCTTTAAGGAACTGTGGCATGTTTTCATGGTCTTACCTGTTCTCTGGGATGTGATGAGCCTCTTTTCCATGCTGCAGCCTTTATTCTGCTAAGTTCATCTGTGTAAAACCTTGTCTGTACTGAAGATTCCTCTACCTGTAAGGAGTTTTCTGCATCTTTCCACTCAGTCGCACAGGCTTGCAGATGCAGTTTATCTTGCTGGTATTATAGAATCATAGAAAGGCAGACATCAGACGTGTGAAAGTAAAGGCTGAGGCTTCTCCCAGAAGCCTAAAAGATTTGTAAGATGAAGTAGGTAGAACAGCAGCAAAATTGAATGTGTCCAGTGGTAGAGTGAAGCGATGAGTGTGGAGTAAGATGGTTACTAACCCAGTTTGAGTATTGAATACTGACAGAGGAAGTTGTGGATTGCAAAGATAATAGGGATATGTGATAATGACAATAGTTGCTTTGAGATTACAGGGCTTTCCAATTCTGCACTTGTTCTTTCTTTTCTGAGATTCACCAGAGTTCACAAATGAAGATTGTAACCTTATTTATTCCTTAAGAGTCATATTAGTGTGAGGCTTCCACAGCCTTCAGCACCCACTCACATGGAATGTTTGATGAGGGCTCTTGAAGTAGTGAAAAGGAAAAACGGCCAAAAATTTTCTTCATTTGCATTTGACATTTCTCAAAATGTAGCAAGACATGAATTGTTGGATACCGTGTTACGGGAGCACTGCGTGTCTGCTTTTACATCTGCATTCTTTAAAATAACAGCATTTCATGACTGTGTTTAGGTGCCTTGGAGCAATTGTTGGACTGCTAATGACGGACTTTCCTTTATGGAGGGGCAACAAGCTGTAAAGCATTCATAGACTTTCAGGTTTTTTTCCTCAGGATGATCCTGAAAGAAGTGACATAAAATCACATAATATAGATTTCAAGTTGCCATAGCAGCAGAAAAACAGCATGAGGAACTGACTTGCTAAAAATAACTTGTTTGTCATTGACATTTATGTATTCTCTGCTCTAACTCTACGCTGAATTTTGAAGGATTACTGTTGGGTTTTGAAAAGTATTTGCTCAAGTAGGTTTTAGAATGAAGAACTTGCTGAATTTTTTACATAATCTTAACAGCTTTAAAATAAAAATATAAATCCTGTGAGAGTATGCTAATCTTTATCCTCTTGGAAAATTACCATAGAGAGTTTATTTGCAGCAGCCCGAGATGAAAGCCTAAAAGTTGACATAAATATCTAGATGTATATGTATGTATGATTCACATACACAGAACATTTCTGTAATGCTTGTATGGACCCTGTGAAAGTCCAGTCAGTTTACCTGTGCATACAAAAAGTTCTGTGAATTGCATGTTGCTGAGGCAAAATCACTTGTGGTTGAAAATGTCATTTCATTTTTCATTCATGGAGTTGCTTCTCTCCATTGTGAGCCTTTTTTTGGTGTTGTACTACATAATGGAAGGAGCAAATGCATGTATGGGGAAGGGGTTGTAATGGAGCTTCTGTGCTTGCAAGACTCAAATGGTCTACTGATGTGATCTTTGGTAGTCCTGTTCGTGTGACTTGGCCATAGACAATACTTTAGGATTTATTTTACTTTAAAGAGAAGGATTAAATTTTAATGCTGCTTTTTAATAAGATCCAAGTTTATAAAATCATTTAGATTGGAAAAGACTTTTCAGTCCAACCATTAACTCAGCTGTTCTAAGCTCACACCTAAACCATGACTTAAACTCCAGATCTGCATGGCTTTTAAACTGCAATAATGGTGTTTCAGCCTCCTCTCTGGACAGCCTTATTCAAGGCTTGATGGCCCTTCCCATGAAGAAGCTTTACTTTATGTCTGACTTTGACTTCCCCTGGTGCAACTTGAGTCCATTTCCTGTTGTCCTATCACTTGCTACTTCTGAGAAAAGACCAACATCCGCTTCTCTACAACCTCCTTTCAGGTAGCTATAGACAGTGATAAATTCTGCCTCTCTTTTCTTCAGGCTAAACAGCCCCAGCTCCATCAGCCACTCTTCATAAGGTTTGTTCTGCAGACCCTTTGCCAACCTTGTAGCCCTTCTTTGGACCTGCTCCAGCACCTCAGTGTCTCTGTTGCTTGCAGGAGCTCAAAATATTTCTGTCAAGTGCAGTTCAGTGCTACATTTAGGAAGTAAAACAATTAGCTTTGGGAAGTAAAACAAGGGCTTGTTTCACAAGTTGTTCCACAGTTTTTCTATTCTTGCATTTCAGGAAATGCATACTTTACATGGAATAATTTCTTTTCAGTTTTAGAAATGTTTCTTTCAATTATTTTCACCACAAAACAGCCTCCTTAGAATGTACTTTAAGCATTTAGATAAAACTGCTGGTGGCAGAGCAAGGGGAGGAGGTGATCTCTGGTTCCGTCATCATTAAAAGAAACAATCTGATTTCCAAATTAACACACCAGTTATGTGCAGCCACCAGTCCCTCTTCCTAGGAAGGCCCAGGCACAGTTACTAGTCACAAAAAGACAGTCTTGAGTCTATCTATGGGATATGCCCAGCAGTGGCTCTTCTGGGCTTTGTTCAATGCATACAGGCAGTAATTTGTCATTTAAACTGATGACTGCTCTGGCTGCAAGTGAAATCCCCTGAACATCAGTCTTATATGAGATCTTTGCAACACTGCTGCCTGAGGGAGTTTCTGAGGAGAACTACCTGTTTCTAAAGAGCTGGGTGTCAAAGGAAACCTGCCTGTAACTGGTATTTAGAAAGTGTTTGTCCATTGCTGATTGATGGTATTTACTTCTGGTCTGTTTTTGACTGATTTTAATGTGTTCTGGTCTGTGTGGTATTTCTGTTTATTAGTTAAAGCTCAGTCCAGATATGTGAGCTTGAGTTCCAGCAGAAACTGTGCAGAGACTGAGTAAAAATGTATTTTTAGAAGTTTGTGGCTTTTTTACAGCGTTGTTGTCCTTTTCTGACATGATCATAGAATCATAGAATCATTACGGATTGGAAGGGACCTCGAAAGATCATCTAGTCCAATCCGCCTGCAACAGCAGGATCACCTAAACCAAGTCACACAGGACTTGTCCTCTTGTTCAGAAATCTTCTTTATTTCACAGAACAGGCATCCTTTGTGTGTTTGTGGTGTAGTTCTTTGATCTTCAAATATGCGGCTTCTGATTTCTGTTGTAATAAAGTTGGTCTCAAAGACAATGAGAACACACTAAGTGATGCTTTGTTCTGCTTTGCTAACCACTAGTGTAGTTTCTTCAATGCTGATGCTTTTGCCCTGTGGAAAGGGCTGGAGAGATTGTTCCATAGGCAGTTCCTAAATGTGGGAGAATTTATGTGGGTGTTTATGTTGAATGCTGAACGTTATTAGGAATTATTTGGGATGTAATACTGAGACTGGTGAGAGGTTTGTGGTGAGTGCCTTTCTTTTTTGCAAAGGGATTTAAATTAGTGCAACAGCCTTGATACACACTGCAGAAATGACTGTGGTGTGTTAAATATTTTTTCACATTTATTTCAGGTATGGGCATGGATATGAAGTTTTTTGTGTTGCCTGCAATAATTCAAACACTGTAATTGCCTCTGCCTGTAAGGTAAGAAAAGATTCTAGCACCATCTAGTGAGAAGTGCTGCCAGATTTACAGGGCTTTCAGAGGAGGAGTCAATTCAGTTTGGGCTGAATTCTGTTCTTTCTCTTAAATATGAAATATTTAATATAGATGGCAGTTGCCTGGCAAAGCTGAGAGTGAATGCAGGTAAGCTCTAATTATAAATTATGATTAATTTGAAGGTATTAGTAAAACAAATTCTAACAAATGTAGGAATAAAACATTTTCTTACTGATATATTGTCAGCATTAGTAGAAAGTGGTGAAACAATCTTGACATTTCTTGACAAGAAAACTTGTTCTAACCTAATCGCAAGCCTTAAAACAACCTCCTGATATTGTTGGTGCTGTGAAATGTGACATTTGTATTTACTTTCTTTAATTCTCACTGACATTTTTTCCATCAATGCAGGCTTCCAAAAAAGAGCATGCTGCAATTATTTTGTGGAGCACTTCTTCCTGGAAGAAACTGCAGAGTTTGTCATTTCACAATCTGACTGTTACTCAGCTGGCATTTTCTCCTGATGACAATTTTTTATTAGCGGTTTCCAGAGACAGGAATTGGTCACTGTGGAGAAAACAAGACTCGGATGAGTCAGGTAAAGTATATGAAGTGGATGTACACATTCAAAGACTTCATGGTTTGTTTGAAAGTTGTGGCTTCAAATTATCAGGAAGAGAATTAGTAAAATATTGCAGTGGCTGTTTTCCTTACAACATTTAAGTGTTGTAGGCTCCTGTGGCTTAAAAAAGTGCAATTAATGGGGTATAGGAAAGCTAGAAATGGAATAATAATTTGGGATGTAATCAAACCCTGAATAGTGTTTGTTTGATGGAAGTAATGAAGTCTGCTATTTGTCCTCCTGCCTCTGCTTGTGATGGTATGTTTCAGATTTACTGAAATCAAGTATTCATGCTGGAGTGTAATGCCTGAACTTCAAACTGGTACGCTGTCCAGGAAAACCTTCATCTCAGTGATGTGTGCACCCAAGGCTGAAAGGTTCATTGCTGCACGTGTCCTGTGTATAGCTGCCTTGTTCCCTTTTGCAGGGCATGGCACTTTGAGACTTGACAGATTGATCTCAGTCTTGGTGTGGCTTTCTGATAATCCTACACAATTGATTAATTTGACTAGGACTGGCTCTGTCTGGAAAAATAGCTGATAGTAAAGATTTGGTTGACTTTCTCATTAAGACTGAGCCTTGCAAAATCACGAGGAGATTGCTATTGAACACTTTAATGGATTCCTAGAACAGATGCTTGTCCTGAAAACATTTATCATTGCACTGTTGGCTTGGTAGCACATAAACAATACTGGGCTCTATAGGGCTTTCCTAGAGACTTGGCAGTGAGTTTTGGCCCCTTCAAACAGTGTCTGGTTGTATCCTGGCTTGAGATTTCTGTTCTATTCAGATTTTTATTATAAAGTTTGGCAGGTTGTCCACTGTAGTTAGTGTTTACGGTAAGGAGTATGAATTCTCAAAGGAAGTAGAGGAAATTTTCATTTTGTCTGTTCATCAAGAACATTCTGTCCACAAAGAACATCATTATCAGCTTAAAAACTGCTGGTACTGGCATCCTAAGTGGATGTTCAAAGTCTGTGTGCAAAATGGCAGCCTGATCTGCTTAGGAAAATCATTCCTGTTTACTGATCTGCTGGTAGATTTATGGTCTGTAATCCTTTAACTAATTTGAGTGTTTTCTGCAGAAAAGTTTCAAGTTTGGCTTTAAGGAAAGTGACTTCCCCCCCACCCCCAATGGGTATTTGGTGGGGGATGTGAATTTGAGTGAATTAAAATGCCTTGAGGCCTTCTTTTCTAAGTTGTTTATTACCTGCAGATCATAAAGAGTTTTGTTAAATGCTCCCTTTCTGTGGATTAATGTCCCAATACTCCTGCAGTTCTTACATAGAGTATGTAAGAGTAGCAATTGCTTCTAATATGTAGTTGAAGCAAGAGCTTTCCTCTGCATCTTTTGTTTCAGGACCAGCTTTCAGCTGCTGTGCATACACAGACAGAAATACAGCTGTTCACAGTCGAATCATTTGGTCTTGTGACTGGACACCAGATAGCAAGTATTTTATTACCGGCAGTCGGGACAAAAAGGTAATTAATAAAAATGGAATTTTAAAAGCCCAGAATTATTTTATATATATTTAAATGAGCAATTGCTGTGTTTTAACAAGCCCATATTCTATAAATACATAAAAAGATTGTTGAGTGTATTACAACAGGTATCAGTGAAACTTTCACATGCTAAATAAAGTGTTTGAATTTGTATGTGCGTGGTTGTGGTCTTTCAGTTAAACAACTTCTCTTTGTTCTTACAGTAAGTCAAACGTATGTCATATAACTCTTGCAGCTCTCTAGGTTTTAATTTAACTTCTGTAACGGATTCTGGGTTTGTTATCCTTATCTGTAATGAAATCAGGCAGACTGAAAAAGTTGAATCTTTGTAGATAGACATCTTAAAATTATTTTAGGAATCATCCACTTTGATCTGTTCCCTGGGAATATTTTAAATCGCTCCTTATGGTTTTATAAATGCCTTTACAAAAAACCCCAAAATTCTTAGAAAATTCTCTCTCTTACAGATCATAATCTGGGGCCAGTGCAGTTTATCTGTCACTGCTGAGGGGAATATGTTGGATTCAATCAAACCTTGTTCAACAGTGCTGGATGCTGGGGATTCTGTTACTGCTGTTGGTATCAGCCATGTGCTAACTCCTGATGGAAGGTATTGCTGCTTTTCTGTAACACTATTTTGTGTTTAATATGAAAGTAGTAATTTTTCCCCTTTAGTCAGTTTCCTGTGGCTAAACAGCTTGTGCAATTTACCTGTCAGGTATTTTGACTATTTTCTGACTGAATTGCCTCTAGTTTTTTTCTTTACTAGCCATCTTTCCACGTGTTTGGTGACTTCTCCAAGCAGTGTAACAAGGGAAAAATAAAGGCAGGGGGAGGTGGGTGGAGTATGAACACTCCTGAAGCACATTCATTCTTCCAACAGTATTGGCTGATCTGGTGTTGTAATAACCTCCTCATTATTCTCCTAACCAAATATGTTTTGCAGGCTTCTGCTTTCATGATTTTTGTGATGAAACTTTGATTTAAATAATCATAAAGTTTTTGATGTGTTTTTCATTATTTGATGCTGATGTGAAGGGCAACCTGCAGCATCCTGTCTGAGTCCTAGTTCTTTCTAGCTTGCATTAGAGCTGGCTTCACTGAGCTGCCTACTGTAATCTTTTTTCAGAACTAATGCAGTTATTCTCTTGATAGGTATATTGTTGCAGTGGGCTTAGAGAATGGGAAGATTATCTTGTACACATGGAAGCAGCATGGGCAAGAACCAGCACTAACAGACTGGACATTGTGTGTTGAGATGGATGACAGGTATGTCTTTTGAAGTAAGTTAGGAGCAAGGAAATGTTATTCTTGAGACTAATACTGTGACATATAGTTCTGTTCATATATGAAATCATGTAAAACTGATATATATGTGTATAAAAAATGTTACCATTTTAGGAAAAGTCTAAAGATGTTTTTAGGCAAAACAGTTATTTTGATGTATTGAAAAAGTGCCAGCAGACCCCAATGAAAATAAAGGGGGAGGGGTGTTAAACCCTGAAATGCTTGATGCTGTGCAAATACCTTGAGCAGTCATGCCCTTTGTTAGCCTCACATAAAAAAAACCCAACTGTTTTACCTTTAAAGTAAGATGATAGAAAGCACAGAGGAGGGGTGAAAAGCATCACTGTCTGTATATATCAGCAAACTGCTTTGGAGCAGATGATGGCAAGTTTTCCAGAGCATTTTAAGACTGCATGGAGCAGCGACAGAGCTGGTGCCCAGTCCCTGAATGCTATTTATTGAGGTTTTTGACTGATTTGGAGGTCCCTTTAAACAGAGAATCTTGGGGGAGGTAAGAGGGGCTGCTGAGGTTTGGAATCTCTCACAGAAAAAGCCAGGAAAGAATGTGATGGAGTCCCAACCATGGGATCTTTAAATCATAGAATCATTAGGAATTGGAAGGGACCTCAAAAGATCATCTAGTCCAACCCCCTGCCACAGCAGGATCACCCAGACCAAGTCATGCAGTCAGTCTGGGTTAGGAGGGACCACGGGTTCATCCAGTTCCAATTCCCCTACCATGGGCAGGGACACCCCACCCTAGATCAGGCTGGCCAGAGCCTTATCCAGCCTGGCCTTAAACACCTCCAAGGATGGGGCTTCCACCACCCTCCTGGGCAACCCATTCCAGGCTCTCATCACTCTCACAGTGAAGAACTTCCTCCTCACATCCACTCTAAATCTACCCATCTCCAGCTTTGCTCCATTCCCCTAGTCCTGTTGCTACCTGACATCCAAAAATGTCCCTCCCCAGCCATTTTGTAGTCGCCCTTCAGATACTGAAAGGCCACAAGAAAGTCACCTGGGAGCCTCCTCTTCTCCAGACTGAACAGCCCCAACTCTCAGTCTGTTCTCATAGTAGGAGAGCTGCTCCAGCCCTCTGATCATCCTCGAGGCCCTCCTCTGCACTCGCTCCAGCATGTCCACATCCCTCTTGTAATAAGGGCTCTAGAACTGGATGCAGTGCTCCAGGTGGGGTCTCACCAGAGTGGAGTAGAACAGGAGAATTGCCTCCCTCAGCGCAGTGAAACAGGAAGTTGTGTTCAGACTGCACAGAGTAGTGACAGGGCCATCCTTCTCTAGCTGCCAGGGGGCAGGAAAAAAAAAGGTGTCAACCAGGCTACGGTCACCACTGCACATGGATGTGGGAACCCAAACAGAGGTCCCCCAGCAAGATGAGCATGTGCAGATGACAGGCAGCAGGGAATGCAACAGCTCTTGCTTTTCCCAGGCTGTGTACGGTGTGAGCAGGTGTATTATCTGCTTAACCAAGTGGCACAGCTGCAAGACAAGATTGAAAAGCTACAAGCAGAAGTAGAAAGGCTCAGGAGTATTAAAGAGGCTGAAATAGAGGTAGACTGGTGGAGCCAGGCAGTTGCAGTTGGACAAGGGCCAAATAAGAGCCAGAATCAAGGGGACCCTATATCCTGCACTTCTCAGATGGACAACAGAAAACCAAGTAGAAGGGGTGAGTGGAGGGAAGTGCAGGGCTGTGGCAGAAGGCGAGCACCCCTGTTGCGAAGCATGGGTGTTAGGAGGATGGAGCCAGGCTTTTCTCAATGTCACCTAGCGATAGGACAAGGGGCAATGGGTATAAGCTGGAACATAGGAGGTTCCAGATGAACATGAAAAGGAACTTCTTCACAGTGAGGGTGACATTGCTGCTTAGGGGGCTTGTGGAGTCTCCTTCTCTGGAGACATTTAAAACCTGCCTGGATGTGTTCCTGTGTGACTTGGTCTAGGTGATCCTGCTCTGGCAGGTAGATTGGACTAGATGATCTTTCAAGGTCTCTTCCAATCCCTGATGTTCTGTGATTCTGTGATTTTTCTAGCAGAAATCAAAGTTCTGTCTGTGGTGCTGCTGCAGGGACAGCCAGAGTAACTTTCTGTAGAGAGGCTTTGACTTGGAGTGCTCCCCTGAATTCTTTCTTCACATAGTGGCATTGGTAGTACCAGAAATGACAGTTGGTGAGTTTGGCCTGTGTGTGCCTGAAATGGATTGTAGAAAGGCAGCAGATAACAGGAAATCACAGGCTAAAAGCCAGGCATTGTCATATCTCAGTAACTGAGATGCTAAACCTGCAGCTTAATGTGGTAAAACTTGAAATCGATAGCTGTTTAAATTATTGATGAGTGAGAGGATGAAATGTCATTACTGTTAATGGCCCTATTTATCTTAAGGACTTAATACCTGCTGGTTGTAACAAGTCAGGTTTTCCTCAGTTGGTAGTGAGGAGAAGGGTGCTAATTATAGGAATGTTGATGTTTACACTCACATTCCCAGCTGTGTTTGACATTTTGCAGTTACGTATGGATTTCTTTTTGTTGCAGCCGAAGTCATGCTCTTGCTGTGAAACGCTTATGTTGGAGACATCATGCAGGCAGAGCTGGACATAACGATCAGAACAGCAGCGAGTGGTTGCAGCTTGCAAGTTGTGGAGCCGATCAGTCTGTGAAAATATTCAATATCAACAGATTTGCTCTTTAGCAAAACAGATTCACAACACTTTATTTCCGTTTTTAGCCATTTTGATTGTCGGATCTTCTGTTTCCTGCTGTGGAAAGTGAAACTTCTGACATGTAACTTATTAAAACTTTTGTGGTAGTTTAAAATGTCAAACATTTTTCTACTTCTGCAGTTCCACGTATGTGGGGCTTTTGTATGATTTGGTTGGTGAATATCTGGGAAATGAGAGATGGGAGAAGGATAGTGAGACCACTTTGTTCACTGTGACTTGGGAGTGGGTGAGAAGCTGCTGGTACTTGGGTTCTTCTGTGCTGGGGTTGCAAGCGTAGTGCCGAGTTGTTCTGAACTCCTTACTGTTGGTGAGATCAGCTGTCAGTTTACCTGCCAGTGCTGACACTGTGTGTAAGCATGTGCAGTTAACCAGAGATCAGAGTTACACATGCAGCTTTTAAAATTTGCTTTCTGAGTCTACAGTGCAGCCTGGTCCAAGTCTTAGACTGCTTTACTTTGGAAGGAGTAGTTAGTAGACAGGCCCATCTGCTTTCCCTGTCTGTATTCCTCTTCTGCTGTGCAGAGTACTAGGTTTCTCAGTCGTGTGCACCTTAATGCCTGACATACAGGCTACTTTCATCTTCTGGTGTCTGGGTTCCTTTGAGCCCTTGCTGAGCAGGGTGCTACGGAGGATCCACATCATACTCTGCTGGAGTACCCATGGGCAGGAGCTGAAAGGTAGCAGCTGTTTCTTGTACTGTCTTTGCAGTTTTCCCAATTTCCAAGTGCTCCTTATCTGTTTTGGAGAGACTTTGAACCAGATAACTTATTTGTCTGATTGTCTTGTATTTTAAATAGAACTATAACAGACGTCAGCAGGTCTGCCTCCAATTCCAAAATCTATCTAGAAACCAAATAGCTTTGGGAGTGAAGTTATTTCAGAACCACTTGCTCCCTGAAGTGGTAATACAGAAATAGTTGGAATTGTACATAAGTTGTTATTCTCTTGCATGTCTAGATAATGATTTTTTTCAGAGGGGCCCAAACTCTTTCCAGAATATTTACAGTTTGTGTTTTAAGGGTTTTTGTATTTTTGGGGTTTTATTTTCAATTCTGTTCTTCAGCATGAAAACCCGACTTTTTAAACAATTTGTGGGAATAAAAACCTGACTCTTAATGAAGATGCTTTGCTATGTTTTATTTGTAGTACCCCCTGCTTTCCTTACATGGGTGCTCTAAGCATTTGAGTAGTGTGTTTTACTTGTCCAGGAACTTTTAAACCATGTCCTGGCAAAAGAAAAACATAACTTATTACTCACAGGCTTTCAGAAATGTGCCAAAAGTGGAAATTTCTTCTCAGAGGCAACTCTAATTTGGAAAAATGAAACCTTATATTGTCCCTTTAATTTCACCAAATTATGTCACTAAATGAGTATCAGCTATTACATGATCTAGTAACCCATTTTGTTACTCCTGGGATATTTGTGACTCAGTCTACTGAAGAATATACCTGTTGTTCCAACTTCAGATACTTCAGATTAGTCTGTTGATCTCCCAAGTCTAAATGTTTGTAATAGACACTCATTTTCATGTAATTCAGAGGTTGTCGACACCTCGGCTCATTATTAATGTGTTTTATGCATCATGTTTTCCTTGTTCACATATCTCTATGTTGTGCATGTAGCAGGATGACTTTTACATTGGCCTTCTTGGTAAATCTACTGAAGTCTTCAAATCAGCATCGTGGTTACAAGTCAAATACTGATCTCATTATTTCAGCTAGTATCAGAAATTACTTGGATCAATGTAAGTGTGATACCAAGGAAGAATCAGCAATTATGGCAGCCATTTGGCGGTGGCATTAGCTGTCTAATAAGAAAAAGAGCATTTGCCAGACATTTACTATAGTCATACTTTATTCTTCTTAGTTCATTTGTTTGAATACCGCTAGAATCAAGAGCTTGCTTTCTGTATTTCCTTTGTTTTGCGTTTTTCTTCCCCAAACCTGTCTTAATTAGATTCTTACTTCAAAGAATGTACTGTTGAGTTTGTCCACTGAATGGCCGTCTCAGTTTTCCTCCATGTGCTTTTGTCTTGTATTCCTACTCAGAGAGACTCTGTTTAATTCATTAAAATAGCACACGTATATTCATATGCTATTTAATACATCAAGAAAAAATGAATTATGGCTTCAGTCGCGTTTACCTTACTGACCTGACCATAGTTCCAAGATGTCTAACTGCTGTATGCATCCAGTTTTATTTCTGTGTTTTCGTAGGTAAACACACGCGTTTTCTTCCCCAGTACTCCGACACTGCAGTTCTCTGTGAAGTGCCGAACCTCTTTTCACTCCTTCCCATTCTTTCGTTGTTTTGTTTGGTTTGGTTTGGTTTCTTTAAAATGTTATTATTTGGGAAGTGTTCCTTAAGTTAAAGCTCTAGTTGCACTCGGGTGTATTCTGGGAGATGGAGTTAGCCTCCATACTTGGCAAGTTGCTTGTACCTTCATAGCACATAGCACAGTGCCTTACAATAAAAACTAAGTGTAATCTTAGTTACTTCTTCACATTTGTCTTCAAGACTCGAATAAGCGCTGCCAACTCTAATCACAGGAAACTCCAAGGAGCCTCCAAGACACGTCCTCTGCTGTTGCATGTGTTCTCCCCGAACAATGCGATGCAAGATTGTGTCCAATTGTCGGGGGTAAAATCTACTGTCAGCAATCATGATGGTCCCAGTTTTGCACTACTCTTCCCTGACAGTCCAAAGGTAAGGTGTACAAACAGTATTCAGTGACAAATGCTGGAGTTGGTGTGTGAATTTCAAAATTATTATTTTTTAAATTTTAGAATGTGAGCTGCTGCATCTTTCTGCATCAGCTGTACCCATAACTGTTTCAAAAGCCTGTAATCATCCCAGTCTGAATCTCTGGCATCTGCTTTCAAATACTGCAAACCATAGTGTTTGTTTCCAGACAGATTTTCATTGTAAAGTTCTATTGGCTGCTTTATTTCCCCGTACCTGATTCAAAGGCACTTGTAAATGATTGGGTGCCAGTAGTCTTTCCAAGGGGTCCCATTAAAGACCATCTGGAAAACATACCATTAGAAAGGAGAATGACAGGTTTTACAGGGGAATCTCAATTCTGGCACCTTCACACAGGCAAAATAAAAAATTCCATTTGTCACAAAGATATTTAAAGATTTCTTTAAGCTTGCAAATTAGAGAGTTACTGTGCAAGAAAGAGGATTTGTGCTTTCTCTGAGGCATTTTTCTTTGTTTGGTGAACGGGTAAGAGCCCATTATAAATATTTACTGCAAATGGAACTATGGAATTATTTAAGGATCAATGCTTAATAGACTTGACAGGAGCCAAGTAGATTAATATTATTTTAAACTATCAGATACCATACTAGAAGAAATCTCAATAAACTAGTCTTTTGGAGTGGTCCGAAATAATGCCTTAAGAGCTGTTGGAATGCACATGGCACTGAAGTTGTCATTGTGCAGAGCCTTTGAGAACGGAGTTGAAAGAACTTATTTATAATCCCAACTCTAGAACTAAAATCAAATGGCTATTGATGTTATCCAAAACCTGCGTGTCCAGGATGTCAGCCACCTCAACTCTGTGCTGGACTGAAAAGGCTAAGGCTGACTTTAGTGATGAGGGTGCTGTGGAGTCCGCTAGGATCTGGAGGACGAAATGAGCTGCTTGTGTAAACTGGTAAGCTGAGAAGTGCTGACACCTGCCTGGACTCCATGTGGAAAGCTCTGTCGACTGCGCCCACTTTTTCGGTTACGAAATGGCAAAGAAGGAACAGGTTCCGTGTCATGCTAAGCCCTAAAAAGACCACAGTGTATTATGCTGTCAACTGTCTGTCTTGTGGGCTGGGACTTCAGAAATATCTAGAAGGGGTGAAAATTTCAAGGAAGCTCTCAGCTATTGGAAACATCACTTTGGCATCTCTGAGTAATGTCTGTTTTCCCAAATATCTAATGGGAAGGGATGGAGTGATCCGTGGCTTGGTGCCGATTGCAGCTATTGTGGAGATGAGGGAAGAGGAGGAAACAGCTGTGTCCTCATTTAGTCTTGAATTTAACTTTAAAGAAGCGGCTGTTGCAAATAAGGAAATTTTAAAATAACTGAAATGGGCAGCAAAAATATTGCTTGCTCTGTTTTCAGGAGCATCTGGAGCTGTACAAAGGATGAGACAAAATCTCTGACAGCACAAAAATCAGAATTTGCCTTTAGTGCGTTAGTAAGCTGTTGGGAGTTGTGGGGTGTGGTTTAGTTACTGCTGCTGCTCTCCCATCAGGGCTTTATCAGGATCTACAGTGGCAGTTTCAAGGTGGCAGGGTAATTTCTTTACCCCCTGACTTTCCCAGCCTTTGACCCTTGAACCAGTTTTGCTTTGTGAACCAATGCGTCCTCATAAAGTTGCAGGACTGATCTCGAGACACTTCCCCTCCCCATCCAGGATTAGTCTTTGTGCCTCTGCCAACCACCAGATTCCCTTAACCCTGCTCTTGTCTTTTCTGATAGAAAGCCTAGAGGGCCGTGGGCTCCCTTTACCTGTCCCTGATTCATTGAAGCTCTTACCTTGTCTGACCAGCCCTGGTTATTTGAGTACTTTGTGTTCAATGGCATTTTCAAACTTTACTAGCATCATCGTTTTATTTTCTGCAGTAACTCATCTGTACTCTAATGCAGTAATAAAACTAAAAATGATATCTTGCTCTTTCTGGAGGACATTTAGGGTAGACTATACAGCAAATCCTGATGGTGTAGCATAATAACAAGGCTAGCTCCAGTACCCTGGGACAGCTGTACCAACCAGGCGTGCCCTCAAGCCCTCTAAGAGAGTTCCTCCATGTAATTGGCGTTTGCCTGATTCAGCCAGTATTGCTACTGTACAGATGAGCTGAGAGGAGGTGGTGTGCCTGAGGTAATTGCCGTGTTCCGGTGCTGTCACCCTTACATGGATGGCAGCTGATCCCTACCAAAATAATGAGGGATGCAGCAACCAGATCTTTCACTACAGGGGAGCTATATCCCCTAGAATCAAGAGCTTGTGCAAACAGGGATGCCTGATCTTGTGTTTTCTTTCTAAGCTTTTTCTCGCTTTACTCACCCACTAAGAAGACATTTTGCTGCCTTTGTCTCGTCTCCATTCTTGCAGGCCCTTAAATCCTCTTATAATCAATCCTTATTTTCTCACCATCCTAGTCTTGCTCCCTATTGTTCTCCTAAGATAATCCCATGCTTTTTAATATGTGATCCTAGGAGAGTTTATGTATCTGGTATAACATGCCCTTGGTATTTTCTCTTCTGCCTTCTTTGTCTTTGTGTCTGATTCTTCCCTTGCTGGGTTTTGGGCTTTTGGTATTTACACAGGCTGTCCAATCTCATTACCTCCTTTTTCCCTGACAGCAAATTACTGGCCTGTGTGTGAGCAGCATACTCTCCTCCTTTGCTAAAGCCTGTGTTGTCTACCTGCCACTGGGGAGAATTTTTCTCCTCTACAAAAATGAATTGACTGCAGTCTCCCCAAGGGAAGCTGGCCTCATGTTTTTCAAGATAAAGGCAATTGTTTGGTTTGCTTTCCATTTCATAATCTTGGAGAGCCTTCATCCTAGGAGTTTTCATATGAAGATGTACCTCTCTGAGAGAACATCTGTACTCCAGGCCCTCTTTCCAGAGCATAAGAGTTTGTATCAGAAATAGCGTAGCCAGCAGGAGCAGGAAAGTGATTGTCCCCCTGTACTCGGCACCAGGGAGGCTGCACCTTGACTACTAATTCAGTTTTGGCCATCTCAGTACAAGAAAGACATTGAGGTGCTGCAGCACCTCAAAGAGGGGTGAGTGTCAATGCGAGCTGACGGACTGCCCCTGTAGTTATAGCTACACAAAATGTACTCCAGTAAAGCCAATAAAAAGATGCAAATGCTGGTTTTAGTCAGCTGTCCTTTGCTTAGTAGTAGCTTCAGCTTTTTCTATCCATCAAAAATAATTTGGGTAAGTTTTACCACGTAGAAAGTATTTTCATTGCTCAAAACAGGAATTATGTTGGGATGTGAAATCCTGCAGTTCCCATTAACAGCTTAAGAGAGCACTTCTGTAGGTTAGTAGTGCTGAAAAGTTGTTAGCAGAGAGCTTGTGTTCACTGAAATAGAAACAGATTCTAGTTCACAGAGCAATAGGGTAACTGGATGGTTAAAAGTGCAGTGGAGCTCAAGAAGTCTCTAGTCAACGCTTCTCCTCCAGGCAGGGTCAGCTATGAGATCAGACTGGGCTGCTCAGAGCTTCATCTGGTCTGATGTTGAAAATCTTGAAGGATGGTGACTGCACAGCCTCTCTGACCAACCTGTTTCACTGCTGACTGTTGACAACGAAGGTTTCTTCCCCTATGAAATCCAAGTCTGCGGTGCTTTTCCTTTAAACAAGCCTTACTGTGTCCCTCTCCTTAAAACTTCTTTAGCATATGCTTGACCACATGTGGTAGCAATGAGCCCTGAGACAGAGCTGCAGAATTTAACACCGTCGTATGCAGAGCTGGAGCCTTCCCAATGCCCACTGTGCAGCAACATCTCTAAGGTGTGAGCTTGTACATCGCTCTGAACATGTGGCAACATGGCTTCTGGGAACAAAAATGCCCTCTTCGTACCAGTTACATGTTCCTGCACCATGTTTCTACCACTGATGAGGTGGAAAGGGCAGAAGAAAAAGATGATGGTTGGCTTTGGCTTGAAGCAATGCTTGCTGCCTTCATCTGAGCTGGGGGTGCCTGTGTGCCTGGAGCAGGGCACTCAGTCCAAGAACTGGAACCCAGCTGCTTACTGTGTCCTGTGGTGGTCAGCTCAGCCTGTTATTTAGGTAACGAAGAGCTGACACTATTGGTGATAAATCCAAACAGCCTCTCACCCCTAAAAATCCTATGTTTAAAACATTTTTATCTCAAAGGGGAAGGAGTTATTTTATACCTCGGCTGCAGTCACCTAACGCTGCCATGTGTCTAGAGCCACCAGGTGGCATTGTAAGAAAAAGGATAGCTGCGCATCTCCAGCTCCTGCAAAAAACCACAAGTTGCAAGTCTGCTCAAAGACAGGCATTTGGTCTGCTCCGAGTTGGTTAAGTGCAGGGTTTCGGTGATAAGCACTTCTCACCATGAACCGTTGATTCTGAAAGTATTCCTCCTTCTGTTTCGATCCTGCAGCAAGGAAATAGTGTAACATGAGAACGTGATGAGCACCTCCCCCTAATCACACAGGGTCTTCATGTCTGCTGTATACATTCTCCCTCACCCCAGCACCTCAACCTGACGAGAGCATTGGAAAAAGGTAATTTTTTAACTTTACCTTGTTGAAGTGTAAAATGGGACCTACTTTCCTGTGCCTGTTTTGCTGTCAGTGTTTCCTGATCTGGAACGTTGCCTAAGAAGGTTGCCTAACCATGTGGATGCCCCAGGAAGGATTTAGCTCCTGATGAAGTCCCTGGAGCCTCCCAAAGGCAGCTGGGATTTGTAAGTGAAGAGTTGGATATTGGATCATAGGATAAACCCCTCCCATACTCCAGTGACTTACGTTTTCGGAACATCTTAAACTGGGAGAAGCATCCTTATACTTCTAGCTATTGATGAATTTCCTTTTCCTTCCATGGGTTTGCCCAACTGCTTTTTGAATCCGTGCAAATCGATACTTCCCCCAGTGATCAATGGGAGATGGTTCCCCAGGTCAAGACCATGTCAGTAAGAACAACATTTAATGCCTCCTGGTTACTATATTGCAGAATAATTGTTTTCACTGCCTCCTTGTCAGTCCTGATTTTACAGACCTCTAACTTATTTCTCACCCACGGATTTCTTCCCAGTTAGAAGCGTGTTGCTGTAATTGCGTGTCCCTTTTATAGAGGCTGTACTCTTCCTTTCGTTAAACTTATTGCCTCTTCCCCAGCACTAAAATATCTACCAATACAGAAATGTTTACTCCTCTTTTGCACTTTTTTATTTATTAATATTTGTCTCGGAGGCCCTTGTGTTTATTTAAAGCACTGGCGAGTATGTTTTGTTTTGAAGCAAATCAAAGCTGCCGTATTGGAGGCATTTAAGGCGCGTCACTCTGTCTTCCGGGTGTGTGAGACAGAGTGCAGCTTTTTGTCTTTGGACTGTTTTGCTTCTCATTTCAGTCATAAATTGATTTTTCTAATGTCATTCTGTTCTGCAGTGACAAGTTGCAGAGGCCTCGGAGTCGCCATGTGGTGTGAAACGATTAGCACTTGCTGCTAAAGAATAAACCTAATACTAAAATAACAGGGTAGCTGCAGCCCAGGGCTGAAGGTGCTGGCAGCATATGTTTGGGACGTCTGTGCGGCCGCTGATGGCAAAGCCTCCTGCGACTTCGCAGCTCCGTCAAGGAACCAGTCAATCACAGTGGTGAGAAGTTCTTTTATTGACTCAGTAAAAGTAGAGGAGGCTGGTGAGTGACTTCTGTGATCTGTTGAGAGCCTTTCCAGCTGCGGCAGGAGAGGGGTTTTCATGCTGTGTGGAACGCCTCTCAGCAGACGCGGCAGGTGCTGGGAACCTTTTCCAGCTGACCTTGCCAACGAAAGAGCAGAGAGGAAAGATTCTCCATGAGAACGTGAAGATTTTAAACCAAACAAATAATTGATTTTTTTATTAAAGTCCAGAGAAGAGTGCAGTAGCTGTTCAGCTTGTCCTTTGGCATAGCCTAGGAGAAAAACTGTACCCTGCTGAGCTACTGAGCACTGCAGTGACCTCTGGGGCTTTTAACACGGCAGCGCTTTGTCGGACAGAAAGGTCCTTTGAAAAGTGAATGAAACCTGAATCATCTCCTTGCTTCTCTTCTAGTGTGGCTAGAAGGTTCTCCAAAAGAAAAGGCGGGCTCTCAGGATTGTGTTGTTTTTCTTAAAAGACTTGTTCTGTTACAGTGGTAGTGGGTTTGACTGGTCACAATACCAAAATGTAGTCTACTAACCATTAAGGGAAGTGCTGTAGTTTGAGTTTGGTGGGTCTTAGACTGAGGGATTAGGGGTCGCTCTGGCGACTTGTGACAAGCAGCTTGAAATTTGAAGACCTCTCTTAGTTTTGGCCTGGCCAGTAAGTGACTCTGCAAGCTGCTGGGACTAGTTTGGAGCTTCCTGTTTCCTGCTGGGAGTGAGCTTTTGTCTGATCTTTGTTCAGAGAATAAGAGGTGCTACTGGAGCTGGACGTAGCAGACATCTTGAGCTTTGGAATGAGCTAAACGGAGAGAAAGGGGAAGTTTGGAGGCCCAGAGACAGGTGGAGGAAATATTCCACCTGCAATCTACTGTTTGCTGAAATTGAGAGAGATGCCCCAACCCATCTGTGGCCCATAGGAATTGGAACAATGGAAATAGAGGACTGGCCTGGAAACACGTGGAGCAAAGAACCAGTCCTTAAAGAAACTCTTGGCACTGAGGAATGGATGCCTGGAATAAAAATGGACATCACATTTCCACAAGGAAAAGAGCTGCTGGAGGTTCCTTTCCCTTAAAAGGGTGGATATATTAACTTTGTCCAGTTACGTAAGAACACCCGATTGATTGTGTGTCTGCGTTGGGGTTTTCATCTTGTGTGAATGAAGTGCATCTTGTTGGCTTTTCCCCAAAATTGAGCCAGTCTTTGTTTTGCCTATGACTTTGTAAGGAGTTTTGAACCTCCTTGTTTTTAGCCCATTAGCACATTAACCAAATGAATTGGTCACTCTCATCTCAGACCTGGTCAACAGGATCAACTGATGACAAGAAGTTGTGTCAAAAGGCAGTAGCCATTTGTCTGTGTGTCTTTTGAGGAAGCAAACGAAGGTTTGATTTTGATATGCCTGGAAAAGGCAACAAGGGTTAGAAAAAGGTTACCCAGTGTTGTCTGTCTCTCCTTTTCCCCCCAGTGGCTGTTTGACCGATGTAAGAACTTGGTAACTCACACACAGGCAAAGAGCCAGCCCAAACCAGGCAAAAATGCCCGATTTCAGCCTAAGCACGACTTCAGGGTGGCAGAACCACACCATGTGAAGGTGTCACAGAGTTCTGAGATTTGCCTGGGAGCTCAGCGGTTGCAAAAACCTCTGCCCTGTCCAGGAGCAGACAGTGTTCTGCTGTGGCAATCATGATGATGTGTGTAGAGCCTGTTCTACACCTTGCAGTTGTGTGTAGGTGTGGGAGAAAGGTGAACATATGCTTTTGAAGAAGCTCTCATATAACTGTTTTCTTCTAAAGGTGCCATATGTGCTCTCTGAGTCGCAGGGACACAGTTTACACTGTGACAGAAGCAGCTTTTTATAGCGCTGCTGGGACTGCGGGCTCAGAGGTCAGTACGAAGGCTGATGTGCTTTTGGAGCTGAGGTTGATGTTCTGCACCATTGCTTCGTATCATGGTGGTGACACATCTGGTCTTCCTACAGCTGGGCTGCAGGAGCTTGGGGTCATTCATCATTGGAGTCCTTTTCTCACAGACATCTTCCCACCTTATGTGACAGCCTGGTGGGAACCCATCTTTTTGGGTACACACAGTAGTTTGTTAATAGGGTGGCATCTGACGCTGG
Source organism: Rhinopomastus cyanomelas (assembly GCA_013400115.1). Taxonomy (NCBI): domain Eukaryota; kingdom Metazoa; phylum Chordata; class Aves; order Bucerotiformes; family Rhinopomastidae; genus Rhinopomastus; species Rhinopomastus cyanomelas. The sequence continues at coordinate 25,641 of VXBP01005494.1, read as the reverse complement.
CCAGTTTGACTTTGACTGGGATGCTGTTCCTGGATTCAAGTCTCAGAGCAGTTTGATGTGTCTCATGGCAGTGTGTCTGCAGACAACCGAGTCCCCTCAGCTTCAGAGAGCACCGTGTCCCAGGCAGACAGTCCCCTTTTTGCCATCAGCTGCTATCAACAAGAGTTGCTTCCCGAGTGGCACAGATATGCAAATGAACCCTTCATGGGACAATGGCCAGATGAAGCTTTGCTAGCAGGCAATCATGACATGTGGAGCCATGATGATGCCAGAAGCTCGCAGGGTTTTGGCTGTGCTGTTCTCTTTTCCAGTAGGATAGGCAGTACCAGGCTATTCTGGGAAATCCACTGTGGGTCCAGATCAACAATTCATGCTTCTTTAATATCTTCAGGCAACAACACTCTCCAGGTTGCCACAGGATTAGCTGGTCCCTACACAGCGTCCTCCTGTTTCCTAAAGCCCTTGGCTTGTGCCGCTGCTGTAAAGTCTTTTCTGAAAACCAAACCCATGTTGAGTTGCAGCATCTCCGAGTTGCGATGGTCCTTCCTGACACAAAGAGAATAATGGATCGCTCTTACTGAAACCTTCTGGGGAATCGTGTTGTGATGGGATGAGCAAAGCTGCATCAGAACCATCAGATTCTTTTGTCTTTTCAAGCCAGAGTAAATAGATCATTGCATATAGTCTTCCATAACGAGGTAAAAGCCAGTCAGACCAGTACACACGGAACTGGAAAGATTTGCTTCTCTATTTGTCAGGTTTTGCTTCTCTACTTGTCTGATTTCCCTTTTCTACTTTGTGGCTTAAAGGTCACCTAAAATAGCTGAATTCACTTTATAGCTTGGCCAGCAACAGCTGGGACTGGCGACCAAGCCAAACTCTTTGCTTGCATTCCAGTAATTTCAAAAGGTGACAAGGCCACACCCCAGTCATGGAAGCTCAGCACTTCCACTTCCATCCCTCCCAACTGTAAAGGTTGGGGGGCAGCAACTGTAGCAGGACAAGAGAGCTCATTACTTTGGGACACCAGCAAACTGGAAGTGAATCCAAATGTCCACTGCACAGATCTTACCCTAATGCCCGGTACTGAGTATTGGGAGGGAGACAGTGGCAGCAAGTAGAAGGGGAAGAAGAGGTGTTTTTAATGATCAATACTGGGCTGTTGAGAACAGACAGAATTTACTCTGCCATGAGGAAGGCAGAACTACAGCCTTGGTCATTTTGCTAGTGACTCACTACATAAGTTAAGCAGGATGGTCCCAAAGGCTGAGACTTTTCATGCCCTCTGCATCATGTTGGAAACATTAAAATATTAACAAACTTTGATCCCAGTGCAGCTCAGTGCTCTCTTATCTCTGTTTTCAAGCTAGACTGCCCTTCATGTTTGGACTCTGTAGTAAACTTCAGAAAACTTTGCCTGAAAGCCAGAGCATCACTGCTCAGAAGCATCTGAAGTCCCTCGTCAATTATTTAACATCCACTCTAAGACCCGGTTTGGAGTCGTGTTACTGATCCCTGGTGGTATCATGTTGTTCTTGAACAGACTCACCTCTCTGTTTCTCCTCAGTTCTTGTGAATGAGATCATCACCAGTTCAATGGGGAAATCCCACCACTTCATTTTCCCTAATATCTTGAACCATCCTTCTTGTGTTTGTCTCGAGAATGAACCTTAGATACCTGGCAGTGCCTTTAAGGTAGCTAGCGGCTCTTACACACGAGAACCACTGAGATCAGGTTTCAGGAAGAGAAAGTGAAGAGGCGGTTGGAGGATTACACCTTTTTATTTCCCTGAATATTTCAACAGGAGCCTTAAGTACTGGCCAGTTAGCAAGACCTTGCTGCTTCTCACATGCACTTCTTCCTCTTGGCTCTTCTTCCGAGAACCTCAGTGGTGGATGCAGTGAGAAAGCACCTGTGTGAGGGAGACAAGCGACTGTCAGATCAGCACTGCTGGTATTTTCTTCACAGGCTCCTGTAGCTTTGTCGCGTCAGGCTGTCGAGCCAGCCGGAGCCGGGGCCCAGGAAGGCTGGCTGCTTGCAGCAGAGGCAGCTCTAGTGTTGCTGGTACCTGACGAGAAGGCTCTGAAGAGCCAGAAAGGAGAGGGAGGAGTACTGGGAGTACTGGTCTGTGTTCCATCATTTATTTTTTTTTTTAACCTTCCCCTTCTCATCCCCTCGCTCCAGGCTGATGGAGCTGTGCTGGAGGAAGTCTGGAGTATTCCTTAAACGTACTTAGTTTTGAAAAGTTCTACTGAAAATTTTCCACTGGTTGTAGCCGTGTGACATCGCACGTCAGAAAGAGCTCCTGTGCTGCAAGACAACACGTCCATCATCTCTGCACTTCTCCCTCTGAATGTCTTCCAGCATTTCTCCTTTCAGCTTCAGCAGCACCTTCCCCACGTTTTAACTGCGGTTTCCCTTTGATCTTTGCTCAGGAAATATTTTTCAGGCAGCTTCACCAGAGGAAGCTGAAGTGTGACTTAAGGGTGGTGGAGAAAGGGCAATAAGTGCATCTGCAGGACAGGCACACAGGAGGAAATAGCTCCCAGTAGGGTTTAGGGGCCCTCAAGTGACCAGCAGCTCTGGATTCCTATTTCCTTCTGATGGACTCCTGTTTTCACTCACTGGGCTGACTTTCCAGATCATCAGGCAGATGTTAAGAAGCCCTTCTCACTATGGACTTGCTGTGAATGGAATGAAAATGAAACAATGATCAAAATAGGCAATTCTGAGCTTTTTGTTGTCACTGGCAATCAGGTTGCTCCAAGTGACTTCTGACCCTGAGACTGAGAGCCACTGGAGCTGGTGAGATAATTATGGAGGGAAGGAGATGCAGGAGATAATTCATGCAGACCTTTGCTAGGCTGAATGGAATACAGATCACAACTTCACTTTGTCTTTTTTCTCTTTTAGAAGTTCCCTAAACCTCTATTCCTCAGTTTCCCTCGGACAATGTCCCTGTTCCTCCATCAGATTTCCACTTCAGTAGAGGGACTAGCTGATTGACATTTCCAAACACTCTATGTATTGATTTTCCAAGTGAATACAAGACATTCTGTTTAAAAATTGTGACTTCCCCACTGTTGGTCCTACAAGCAGACTTGGCTGTACTTGCCAGGAACACCTTGTAGCTGCAGAAGGATGAACAAACAAGTTAAAACTGCCTGGACAAGCCAGGTAGCATTAATTAAACTATAAAAGAGACCTTAGCAATTAGACTGAGGGAAAAGCACCTGAAAAAATAAAGTGGCTTTCTTGCTAGTGAAGCAGCTGGTCTCCATTCAGTTCCAGACACGTGAAAATGTCCAGCCTGGCTTGGCTTTGTGAGTTAGTGGAGTCTAAGACTGATCACAGAATCATAGGTGACATTGTCCCGTTCCTGTCACGGGCAGAGCAGTGCTCATGGCAGCAGAGGAGTGAAAGCCAAGGGAGCTGGCGCAGGCTGCCGGGATGGCTTGGCTGTATGCACACCATGCACTGCTGACCAGGGTCCCTGATGGGGGGGCATCATTCCAGAAAGGACCAGGTCTCACATATGAGCGTTGAGGGACTGTGTCAGATGTGGGAACGCAGCACCGGGGCGATGGGCAGTGCAGGATGTTTGTAAGGGGAGCTGTGGCTCTGAGGTGCTAGCCACCACTTGTCTGAGTTTGGCCAGCAGTGTGCCTGCTCACCTGCCATCTCCCAGAGTGAGGAACATCTAAGGGTGACTCAGGTACCCAGCTGAAATCAGCAGGTCTGAGGATCCCTGGCTCTAGGGACAGACAGACAGCAGAGGACAGGGAGTAGATGTAGCTGCGACAGAACCCAATGGGCAACAAGACGGCTTCAACACCGTTCCCAGGCTCAGCCTTTCTTAGCACTTTCCCCACAGGGCCTCTTGGTGGTGAGGTGGAGCTCTTTCTGCTCCCTGGGATATGGCAAGTGTCTGTGGCTTAGTGGGTTGTATCTGCTGCTGGAATCAGGCTGGAATTATCCTGCATTGCCAAGCAGCACTGGATAATCCAGATGATGGATGGCTGGGGAGGTGCTGCTTTTCTGGGGAGGCTCTGGACACTGCTGGGGGCTTTGAAAGGGGAGGGAAAAGTCTTGACTGTCCACCAGTCAGGTTACCAAAGGGCCTTCTCACAAGGCTGTGGAATTATCTGGAGTACTGACTGTGTGAGGGGTTCTTGCTGAATGGTTTCCTGTGCCTAAGCGTCAGCTGTAAAGTCGTTTTTGTATCTAAGTAGCCCAATGGAAGCAGAGAAATGGGATTGTGAAAGGAATTGCAGCCATGAATTTGGACAGTTCAGTGAATGTGAGAATGGCTGGAGCGGACAGGAGGAACACATCCTGGCCCTGCTATCTAATTTGTTCTGGAATTAGGAGAGTCATTCAGATTCCCTCCCTAACACAGGGTGACAGGCAGCAGAGATAACAGTGGTGGGAGCGCTCTGGCAGATCTGAAATCCAATGCAATGTGCTTTTCTGAAGCATCTTTTATGCATACAGTGACCCAAACTGTTTACAAAAACCAGTGTAACTGCAAAATTAAGTGACAAAGAGAGTTTACTGCTAGGAGAGTGCCCTGTTTTTGGCTTAAAAGTTGGTGCACCCTGATCACTGCTGCTGAGTGTTTAGCTGTCTTCAAAACCAGCAGAGGAATGAGCGTTTCTGGAGACAGTGTTAACTAACCTGGGAAAGAAGATGAGCACTGAGGTTATGAAACCATTAGAGCTCTTGCAGGAAAGTACAAAAATGTTTGGATCTGGAGGATGAAAGAAGAACTTGGATGTTGTTTGACTGTGCTGGGTGCATGTGCAGCTCGGTAGCAGACAAAGTGAGACACAGTGTGAAGTCTGGGGTTGCAGGGTGAGAAGCACCAGCTGCATTTCCACACTGCTCAGGAGAGGCATTTTTGTGTTTACAGGAGAAGCTACCCTGGATCCCAGCCTGGCAGGGAAGGATGAGGAAAAGGAAAGGAACTTGCCTCTCACTGGGACAGTGGGTGAGAAGAGACAGGAATCACAGGAGCAGCCCAGCGTGGGGCAATTCTGAGCAAAGGAGACGGGCATGGTGGAGGCAGAGGCTCGTGGGTACTCACTGGAATCTTCTCTAAACTTCTCCACTTGTGGTGAAACTGCATGTGATAGCAGCCAGCTCAAAGTGATCCTTTAAAACATCTGCACCTGACTGTGGCACGTTGGCAGGGAGCCGAGCACGGGCTCCTGGTCCACGTGAGGAAGGCAGAAGCAGCACGGTGAAGGGTCATATCTGGGGCTGACAACAACAGCCCTTATTTTTCAAACAAGGCTCTACTGGCCACAATTTTAGTTTATGTAATTTAAGTCCTTTATCTGAGAGTGGTCAGAGATAGCTATTGCAGATGTACTGAGTCCAGTCACCAGCTGATCTTGGGGACCGTGGTAGCGTGTCTGTGCTTTGCTGCCCATACTGTTGCCCAAGCGTAGTTAAGCAGAAGTACAGATGCTGTGTGGATCTGTTGTACTATTTCTCCTGCTCCTCAGCAGTGCTTCTTGGCAGAGTCCTGCTCCCTGACAACAAAATGAACCGGTAGGCTACTCTCTAGTGCAAGCAGCAAGGTGGTGATGAGACCCCAGACTCTAGTTTTTAGTATTCTTCCTTGTCCTGTCTTGCTGCCTTGTATCTAACGCTTCTGGTTAGTGTTAAAGGTGAAGGAGTAAGGGAGATGCTTTTACAGAAGATCTAGACAGCTACAGAGTCATTGGAAAGCCCACTTCTCCAATCAGCTGTGTCACAGTAAAATCCCTGATAATCAGTGCAAACTTGCATCAGGATGATGATCCAGACAGCAAACCCGTGTCCGTTTGGGTGGAAATGAGTGTCTTCCTGAAGGTCTGCAGATTAGAGTCCTGTATCCGCGTCGCTCTCCACCAAATGCATTGTTTTGTTTTTCTTTAAAAATGCATGAACAGCTGAACTGGGAATCTCCTCCGTGGTCTGCAGTCAGGCATCAGAGCTGGCGACAGCGCTACCTTTGCTGCGAGCGCACGAGAGCCGCTGCGGTGAAGTTTTATTTGGGTCACTCGCACCATTTCATTTTCACTGCCAGTTTGGTTGGCAGAATACTTGATTATATGTTTTTTGCATAATGAAGCAATGAAAATCCACAGCAGTCCTGCTCAATAAAAGGCAGCGGGATGATGCATATTTAATGAGCCTGCTTGGGCTCTCCTGTAAGCATCAGGCTCGGGAGGGGAGGGATTTCTCCTGTCAAAGCCGGCAGAGTGGAGCTGGCCCTTCCCAGAGCTGTAGCAGCCCTCTGAGGAAGAGCCAGATGTAAGCTGTCCTGACGTGAGGGGGGCAGGACCCCCCCACTCCCTAAAGTGCAAGTGTGTAAGGGCACGCGAGAGGCAGTCCTCTGACAGAGAGAGCAGGCAGGATCCACCTCCTTTGGTGGTGGAACAGGAACGGATTTACGTCTCGTTTTTGCCATCCTCCAGGCCAGGAATCTTTGCTAAACAAAGTCATCTTCCACATGGCAGAGGAAATCACAGGGATGTTATGTAACAGCTAAGTTTTATTCTTTGGTGCAGAAGACTCGACCGCACTACGTCTCCAGCCCATGTCCTGCAGCAGTTGGCAGCAGCGTGTGTCAGTGGCTGGGGTCAGCTGCCAGCAGTGGCCAACAGCATTCTGCTGGTCTCTGAGTCTTTGGGGCGAGGGCAGCAGAAAGCAAGCAGTTGTAGGAAAATCATGACAAAATCAATGCACTGGAACTGCAGCACTTCTCTTCATCCCTTCTGAGTATGGGTGTAAAAATACTGCATCCTCAGTAGGCAGGGAGTGGGTGTGTGAGAGAGCAGAGTGTTTGCTCCCCATTCCCACCATCTGGAAAAGGGTGGATGTGTCAGGGGAAAGGATCCTCGCAGCAGAGATCGTCTCGGATTAATGCATCAGAGAGGAGTCACACACCAAGTTGCCCACTCTGAAGCAATGGTTATGGAAAGACTAGCTGAAATGAGCACCACCAGATCACCAGACGCGCGAGATCCTTACCCAGATCTCCTAAAGGAGAATGTATCACAGAATCCCAGAACATGAGGGATTGGAAGAGACCTTGAAAGATCAGCTTGTCCAATCCCCCTGCCACAGCACAAACACCTAAACCAAGGTGCACAGGAACACATCCAGGTGGGTCTTAAATGTCTTCAGAGAAGGAGACTCCAAAACACCCCTGGGCAGCCTGTTCCAGGGCTCTGTCACCCTCACTGGGAGGAAGTTCCTTTGTATATTTATATGGAACCTTCTATGTTCCAGCTCACAACCTTTGGCCCTTGTCCTATCACTAGATGACGTTGAGAAGAGCCTGGCTCCATCCTCCTGAAACCCACCCTTCACATATTTATAAACATTAATGAGGTCACCCCTCAGTCTCCTCCAAGCTAAAGAGACCCAGCTCCCTCAGCCTTTCCTCATAAGGGAGGTGTTCTACCTCCTTCATCATCCTTGTTGCTCTACGTTGGACTCCCTCCAGCAGCTCTGTGTCATTCTTGAACTGAAGAGCCCAGAACTGGACACAATGCTCCAGATGTGGTCTCAGTAGGGCAGAGCAGAGGGAGAGAGGATCCTCTCTCGATCTGCTGACCACTCCCATTCTGGTCCACCCTAGAATGCTGTTGGCCCTCTTGGCCACAAGAGAACGCTGCTGGCTCATGGTCATCCTGCTGTTCACCAGGACCCCCGAGTCCCCTTCTCCTAAAATGCTCACTAACAGGTCAGTCCCCAGCCTATACTGGTACCTGGGGTTGTTCTTGTCCAGATGCAAGACTCTACACTCACCCTTGTTGTACTTCATTACATTTCTCTCTGCCCAGTTCTCCAGCCTGTCCAGACCTCGCTGAATGACAGCACAGTCTGCAGGGGTGTCAGCGACACCACCCAGCTTTGTGTCACCAGCAAACTTGCTGACAGTGCACTCTAATCCCTCATCCAAGTCATCAATGAATAGATTGAACAGGAGTGGTCCCAGTACCGACCCTTGGGGGACTCTATTACATATAGGCCTCCAACTGGACTCTGTGCCATTGACCACTGCTCTCTGGCTTCTGTCCTGCAGCCAGTTCACGATCCTCCTTGCTACCCAAGCATGCAGTGCACACTGCCTCAGTCTTGCTGTGAGGATGCTGTGAGAGACTGTGTCAAATGCTTTGGTGAAGTCAAGATAGACCACTTCCACCACTCTCTGCATGCAGCAGTGAGCAACCTCTTGTCTAAACCCAGTTTGCCCCTATAAGGCTGTTACCAGCCATGGTAGCTGCATGAATTTGTCACTGGTGCTGGGAAGACAAAGGGAGCTATAAAAGTACAAGGACAGGCAGTCAAAATGACAAACAGAAATGTTAGTGTGATTTTGTGCTGAAGTTCTGTCTCACAGATGTTTCCTGAAGGGGGGTGAGGTGTGGCTGATCAGTATAATCCCCTTGGATTTCCTACAGATTTGTGAGGACCTGTGTTGCCTGGGATTAAGGATAATTTCAACTCCGGTTTTCCTGAACAGCTGGTAAATAGATGGTGGAGCTGACGTGAGAGTGCAGGTAGAACATACCATGGAGAGGCGCGAGTGCTAGGGTGAAGGGGGAAGGCAGAGCAGTGACAGGCACTGAGTACCAGTAATCCCAGCAACAGGACAAGGAAGGGGACTGTGGAAGGAAAAGACAGATGTGAGGGGGAAGCCGATGCCGGGCGATGGTAGGAGCGGTGCTGACAGAGACAGTCACAGAACCATGGAATTGCAGAATCTTGCTGGTTGGAAGAGACCTTTAAGATCATCAGGTGTAACCTGCTGGGGCCGTGTGCAGGGGCCACTCTGCAGGACACGCTCCCCTGCAGTCACTCAGGGAGGTACCCGTGGCAAAGCAGATGCCTTGACTCAGTGGGACTTCTGGAGGTAGGATGCTGGTTCCTAGTGGAAGGATGAAGGGCAACAGTCACAAATTGAAATATGGGAAATTCCACTTAAAAGTCAGAAGGATCTTTATGGTGAGAGGGGTCAGACAGAAGCACAGCAGGATCCAGGGAGGTTGAGCAATCTGCCTTCTTGGAGCTACTCAGAAGCTGTCTGGACATCATCCTGGGCAACTGACTCTAGATGTCCCAGCTCAAGCAGGTGTTTTGGACTAGATGCCATCCAGAGGTCCCTTCCCACCTCAGTTCTTCTGTGAAGAAGCGTTATTATTTGCTCATGGAGGAGCAATGAGAAAAGGACAGCAGTTATGAGGGTAGGACCTGGCTTTTTCTCCATCTGTCAGGTTTTGTTTTTAGGAGACAGGACACAAAAACAAGGTCAGCAAGTCCACTCTGCAGGCAGAAGCAGTCTTCTCTGTAAAGTGTCCTTTTCTTTACCATATGTGTGGTTTAATGACAGGTGAAGGGACAGGTAGTGGCAATGGCTGTGATGATGACAATGAAGAACAATGGGAAGTTGGTGGTGGTTGCAGTGGAGTTGATGTTGTCACCAGTGACAAGTGGTGGGGAAGGGGATGCTGCTGCATCAGCAGGAACAGTGCTGGCTCTGACCCAGTGAGAAACAGGATCCTGACGAAGCCAGGAACCCCAGCTCTGACAAGGCTTCCTTGCAGAGCTGGGAAGGGCGAAATGTCCTTTGTGCAAGGGGCTGACTTGTCCCATCCATGAGTTTATTTGTACTCGGGCATTAAAGTGAGAGGGTGATATGACCAGGAGCAGGGCTGAAGGAGGACATGGCCAAGGCTCTTACTGCTGACGTCTGAAATGTGGGTGTTCTGGGGTTTAGGACTGATCCATGTTTTCTGTGCTGCCATTGTCTCCCATGTTCTCACTTTTTGGCTGTTTAAAGCTCATTTATATAACACAGCTCCTGCGCCCGGCTTGTGGTTAAGCCCACGGAACGTACAGTTTACCCTCCAGCTTTCTGCACGCATCCTTTTGGTGAAGTCCTCTCAGAACTGAACCTACCCTGCTTTTGCCAAAGAGACCCCAACACAAGAGTTGTGGTCTTCCTGGCAGTCATTAGTCACCTTGCTTTTCCAAACGTGCTCTTTTATCTTGTGCAAATGAGCCCATCGGTTAAACTGTGATTAGCCTCATGTTCTGTGTTCCATATTGACCTGGAGTTCGTTTCTCCTTGTTGCAAATCGAAACCCTCCAGAAAGCCATTAGGGTGCCCTTAAATGCCATCGACTCTATTCAAGCTCTCTAACGAGATGCCACGTGGTGGTTTTAACTGCATGGTTGAAGGAAGTTTCTAGTTAAATGACTCACTGACAAAGCTGTCTGCTCCTAAACTACACGAGGCAGGTGTCTAGGAAGTCATCTGAAGCGCTGGGCTCAAAGGTACCATACACTGAAAGAAGGAAATGGTCACGCATGTGCTAATGTCAACCACCACTACCATTCATGACCGCACTAAGCTGCATCTGTCAGTCTCTCCTGATCTATCCCACTGTTTTCACCCAGGAATTTTGCAGCAAAGCCTCCAGATGCACAACTGTAGTCACTGGGGGATGAGCATTAAAGCCACTTCCAGCATAGGTCTGCACAAGGTTAGAGCAGGTCTGGTAGGACCACCAACACCTTTGTTTAAAGTAGAACTTGTTTTCTGAAATGAGGACCCCATCTAAAGACAGTGCCTCCTCCCTCTCTTGACAAAGAGACCTCTTGCCTTACGTTTTCAGGGAGGATGGGTGACTTTTAGATGCCTCTGTTTTGCATGTCTGATTACAGACCGCGCTGAGGGCTAAGTGTCTTTGAAAACTGAAATCCTTCCAACGCGTTTGGGGCACCCAGCTACTTCAGCTGCTTTTCTCATAGCTGCTGGCTTGATTCTCGTACTAAGTCAGTCGCTTTCTCTAGATGTGTGCTCTGCTCTTTATTGCCAATCTGCCCCATCTAATTGACTGGGGAATAGTCCCTGTGTTACTGCAGGTTTCAGCAGTCCCCCGAATGAAGCAGATCCCTCTAAGCCACCTTTCTAACAGCTCAAGTGACCTCCTGCACAGTCACCAACGCGACAACAGCAGAGGCAGTCAAATAAAACAGGGTTAGTGACTCTATACCTGGTTGCCCACCGTCCTGCTAGAGCAGGTCTTGCTTTGAGACTGCCCGGCGCTGTGAGAGCAGCCTCACGCTCGGACGTTGTCATAGCAGAGCCCTAGTTGTGCGGGAAGGCGCTGGCTGTGGAGACATCACCCGAGCAACCCCTGTTAGCCGACATCTCCTGATCTGGAGGTGGGTTAGGTTGGAAAGGAAATGTGTTGGAAAACTAAAGGTAAAAGGCACTAACTAACCTCTGAGTCCCTCTGGCAGTTGGTGTTTCTCTCTCGTTGGTTTCACTGGCTGCACAGGAGCTGGATTGGCTGCACCTCCCCACCAGCAGCTGCTGAAAGAACGGGACACGTTTGCTGTCACCTCTGCCGTGGTAGGAGTCCTTTCAGCATAGGTCAGGGGAAAACATCTGGGCTTCCATACCCCGCAGAAACATGAATGCCCGACTGAGGACAAGCTGCTGGGGTGATTCATCCAGCTCTCACTGTGCAGGCAGGCAGTCTGGAGGGCCCTGCCACCATCAAGAGACCTCCCATCTGGCTCAGCCTCTTGCTGAGGCTTCTGCTCTGTTCTCTGGATTTGGCTGCTCCAAGGATCTGTAGTGACAGAACGTGAAACTGGTATTTTTGTGTAATTTAGAAACCTTCCAGCTGTCGGACAGACTGTTGCAGAGGTGAGGGTATGTTGCAGACCTAGAAGACGCAGTGCTCCTGTAATAACAACAGACATCCCGAGTCAACTTTCCTCTCCCGTTTGGCATGACTCCGAGCATCAGCTGTCTGGGAACATCGGCTTTGTGCAGCAAATCGGGATATTGAAGCGGAGTGGGTCAGATTTTCTCATTCCCTTAGCAACTGGAAAAAAAGACATGAAAACCTGCTATCAGAAAGCAGAAGATGGTGAGAACTATGAGGTCAGACTTACTCTCCTCACAACTTGCCTCTGGTAATCAGGCAGACATCACACGAGATTTCGTTTGAAACTAACAAAGAAAACCCCCAACCTTATTTGTCTCCTCCTCCACTGAGGTAAGTGAAAATTGGAACAGGTAGGACCATCCTTCTTGCATTCTGGGCCGTGTTTGCTTGTCGGGTCGTCCACACTCGCTAGAGAAACTCATGTTGGCTCTGGAGCTGAAAATGTCCTGAGCTTCAGGGAAAGACGGGTGTAAAACTCCTGGGTGGCCCAGAAAGCTTTTCCCCAGCAAACCCACTAGTCACACGACCACACATCAAGCCAGAATGATGCTCCCTATTCGCCTGTGCCGTCCTATGATCAATCCCCAACAAACTCGGAGGAGTCCTAGCCGTAGCTGCCTCCATCCTCATCCTGCTCCTCATTCCACAGCTCCACAAATCAAAACGACTCTCGATAAACTTTCGCTCCCTCTCCCAACTCCTGTTCTGAGCCCTAATCACCAACCTACTAATTCTAACATGAATTGGCAGCCAACCAGTCAAACACCCTTTCTTCATTATTGGCCAACTAGTCTTAGGCATCATCTGATCGCCCAGTCCTGAGGCAAGTTACCCCTGCTCACTGCTGTCACCCCAGATGTTCCTGATCCTAGGAAGCAGGCAGGGAGTGGGTGCCTCACAGCAGAGCTGGGGTCTGCTCCTCAGCCATCGGCATGGAAGGCAGAGGCAGGGGAGAAGTGAGTGGCTTCTGGTGGCACACGGCTTTCTGAGGGTTATAGTAGTCTCTGGAGCTCACTGAAGGCTGGAAGGCTTCAACAGTGGAGGGAAGACAAATGAAGCTTCATAGAGCTGGTAGTAACAACAGACACGAGTCCTCCTGTTCCTACCAGGGCAGACAAGGGGCAGCGGGACCTATCTGCTGGACTAGCAGTTGCTGCAGTCTGGGGACTCTGTGTGTTTGGCAGAAGCAAGACGTCCTCTTAAAGCTTCCTTGAGGCAATGATGGGGGTGACTCTTCACACCTTGCAGTCTGGGGAGGAAATGGCTAGAAACGGCCTGATCTGGTAGCCAGGCAGAGGCCAGGCTGCAGCAGCTCTTTGTGCCCTGCTGCAGCCAGCAGTGAGGCTGGGTGGTGGGGTCCCACAGGCACAGGGGACACGCACACAGACAGCTGCTGCACAGACCGCAGGAACGGGAAGTACAGCACTCACGAACACACAGGCAGCACCAGTGGCCTTGTTGTGTTTCCCTTTCTGGCTGATGGGGATGGAAGTGCTGGAGCAGAAAACCTGTGTGTACAGACACGGCGCAGAGCCCTCCAGGAGCTGGGCTTAGATGCCCAGTCTGTCTGGACATGGACACCTGGGTTGTCCCAGCTGCTGCACCTGAACATACAAGACCCCAACACCCACAGCACAGCTCCAGCTGCTGCTTCTCAGACACATGGAGGCACGCTGCGGGACTCTCCAGTCACTGGCCTTACGCCATCAGCCTCCTGACACACTCATCCCACGCCAGCAGCTGGCCCATGGGTCCTTTGATCTCCAGCTGCCTCAGGCATAAACAGGAGCATGCAAATGTGTCCCCCAGTTGACCTCCAAAAACCACAGTAACCCCCACAGCTGGTTTTGGACAACCAGCTCTCAGACCCTCTGGTCTCCCTGCTCACTGTCCAGGACACGTGGCTGCAGCAGTGCCAGCACTAAGGGCCCTCACCCTGCTCAGCAGCTCGTCGACTCCATGTTTGCTCGTGACTGCGGAGCCGCACAGACACCCCGACACCCACGCCAGTTCCTCCAGTTGCTGGGGTCGCAGACAGATGGGCTCAGTGCCTTGTGGTACCGTACCCTGGCTGTTGGCGTCTGGACCTCCACGCACACAGATCAGAGAAACCTTCACCCGGGAAGATGCTTAGCAAAGGAGTCTGATGAGAAGACAGCACAGTACCGGTGGCAGCAATCACGCACAGGCCATGCCCAGAGAAGTGCAGACACGTACTTACTGACACTTACTGACAAGCTAACCACACAAGAGCAGATGCTTTTATTTCCCTTCTTGCATTTTTCGCCATGCTTACTCCTCCCAAACCACCTCGATCCCTCACTTCCCCTGCCTCTGGTCCCTCCCCTAAACAGCCTGTGCTCACTCTTGCAAAATTCCCAAGTGCTGTCGCTTGCACAGTGAATCCCCCACCCCTTCAGGCAGTAGCACCCTCTCAGTCTGTAAGGTGACCTGGAGAACCGCTCCTACCAAAGTCAGAGATGGATTTCCTGCCAGCGTGGTGGGCTGAGCATCCTCCTCTCGTGGGCCCAGGAGTAGGCAGGTCAGGGTGTTCCTCTCTGTCTGACTGGGACATCGGGGTTCGGCTGCCTGTCACCACTGCTCTGTGTCCTTCGTGCGGGTGGAGATGGACCTTTGCCGATCTGGCTGCTCTCCAGCCACTGGGCAGTTGCGGTGTCAGGGTTCTGTTTCCCTCTCTGGGTTACTGGGGTTTCCCTGGCTGGATTCTTTAATTGCATGGTCTGATGGAAGTGACACAAATCCAAGATCTCTTCTGGTAAATCGGTTGAAAGCTGAGTTTTGATATTAAAAAAGTATCTTCCATTTTTCATTATTCTCAGGAGGGCTGCACCCACAGCTGTCCTTGCAGTTAAGGGGAGGTGAAGCTAATTGAAATTGCTGAGGGCTAGTGCCAGCAAAATTGCGTGGAAGGGCTGTATTTATTCTTTAGTGTGCTTTGTGCTCTGAGATGCTGCGCCTCACCTCACTGTGGTGGATCACAGCACCTCCAAACAGCAGCTGAAAGGTCCTGAGTGCTGCCACACGCTCGTGTCTCATTCCTTTAATTCTCGACTCACAAAGCTATTTTTCCTTCACACTCATAAATCATAGACTAATTGGCCCAAGGATGTAAGTGTGAAGTTAGTGATTAAAAAACCAACAATGGGGTAAGAAAACCTGTAAGGGCAGGACGATGGAAGCTGTTGGCGAAGCCAGCTGTGCACGTTGGCATCCTGTGCTGTGCCAACACAGGACACGCGAGCCGCCTGCCGCTGCCGTCCAGCCACGCTGCTGCTCGTTCCAAAACAGCGACCGTCTCTACAATGCGCGTGAGCCCAGAACATCCTGTCAGGACTTCCTTACACGATAAATTGGGATAATATTTATGCAGTATTTCTTATCAGCTCATGAATGTGGGTTCTATTAGCTCTCCGCACAGGGCTTCGACGCTCCAGACGTGGCAGCAGGGAGGTTTAATTCCGCCACAGCAAACCCACGTGTCTGCACACAGGCAGCTCCTCAACACACCCAGACAACTGCTTCGGCTGGAAAAACGTGGAAGCTCGTTCTGAATTTCCTTATAACTTTCTGCAAGACTCAGCTGGTTTTCTGAGGCTGCTTCTGATCCATCCGTCCATACATATGTCTTTCCTCTTCTCTAGACTCTGTTTTGTTTTGCAGGAAACCCTCTCACCCTACTGCATGGTTTTCCATCTCCATCTGGGGAACCGTATGAAATAACCACACTTCAGTGTTGAGCCGTGTCCTTCTGCAGGTTGTGTTTGCTGCCTGGTGACTGGTTTGGCCGGCACAACGGCTGGGCAGGGAAGGGTAAGCGAGCGGCGTTCTCCTCTTTGTCCGCAGGTGTTCTGCTAGTTTTGTTTTCTCTGTTTTGAGATGTTGCTCATCTTGATCTGAAAGTGGCATAAAAATGTTTTATCCCAAGAGAAAGAAAGGGAAAAGAATTCTTCCTGCTTCATGCGTTCACAGAATGACTGCGGTTGGTGGGGACCTTAGAAATCGTCTCGTTCCAACCCCGTTGGCTGAGATCTCTGTTATTTAAGATGTATTAACTTTTTAGTTTGGTTTTTGGAGTCTTGCCTGTGTTTAGTGTTGACTGGAAAATGATCACAATAAGGCAACAGGCTTCTTACACCCAAAGATAAGATGAACTTGTTCAGCAGAGTAAACCCAGGGTGAATTTACAGCGGCATGAGTACTGGAAGTGGTGGTGAGTAGTGCTGAGGCAGAAGCAGGAAGGCACTTTGCGTTGTCGTCAGCCTCCCTAATGATTATTTCAGCGGGCGCTGAATCATTCGGTTTATGTAACTCTGAGGATACAGCCTTGTTGGAACAGAAAATACCTCGCGCCTCACACGAGCTGGGAAGTCTGTGCTGGTACTGGGGGATGGGAAAAGGGTGTCAGACCTGTTTTTTTGGGTCACTGGATGACTTCAGAGGCAAGAAGTTTCAGGTTCTCTTTGTTGTCCTACACCTCGTGGAGGGTCTTTGAGCTTTTGTGCCCACCTTTCGTGGGACCTTCCGTCCCTAGAGGTCAGCTGCACCAGACTGATCAAGAGAGGTTCTTCTCCTCCTCTACTCTGCCCTGGTGAGACCACACCTGGAGTATTGTGTCCAGTTCTGGGACCCTCAGTTTAAGAAGGATTTCGAGCTGCTGGAGGGAGTCCAGCCCAGAGCAAGGAGGATGATGAAGGAAGAGGAGCACCTCCCTTATGAGGAGAGGCTGAGGGAGCTGAGTCTCTTTAGCTTGGAAAACAGGAGACTGAGGGGGGACCTCATTAATGTCTATAAATATTTGAGGGGTGGGTGTCAGGAGGATGGAGCCAGGCTCTTCTCAGTGTCATGTAGTAATAGGACGAGGGTCAATGGGTGTGAGCTGGAACATAGGAGGTTCCACATAAATATCAGAAGGAACTTCTTCACAGTGAGAGTGATGGAGCACTGGAATAGGCTGCCCAGGGAGGTTGTGGAGTCTCCTTCTCTGGAGATGTTGAAGACCTGCCTGGATGTGTTCCTGTGTGACTTGTTCTAGGTGATCCTGCTGTGTCAGGGGGATTGGACTGGATGATCTTTCGAGGTCCCCTCCAATCCGTAATGATTCTGCGATTCTGTGATTCTATGACTTTCTTTAGAAGCGAAGGCTTGTGGTGGGACAATGGTAATCCCAGCTCTTCACCAGGAGCAGCTCAGTGCTGGCAGTGGGGTCCCTTACTCCAGGCCTGGGTTAACTTAGAGGGGGTTATTTTTGTGTCTTCCTAAACAGTCTGTGAGGTTGCTCTCGTTAGCTAGTCGCTCTAGCTAGTCACACAGGGCCTGCTGTGTTTTCTTGGGCCCTTACTCTACTACACAGGTAGACCTTACCCCTGCAGCCAGCGTCAGGCTGTTGTTCCTAACTGTTTGCTGGTTCTGCAGCCATAGCCAACTGGGCTCAGAAGTCCCCACAATGCAACCCAGTAGGTCCTGACAGCACAGTCATCACTGAGTAAATGCAAATGAAGTAACCCACCACTAGCCATAGCAATATTGATTTACTGGTTTATGCCTTTGACAGAGGTTTTGTTCTTGGGTTTCATGGCATTTTGCCTGCCAAAGTAGGGCTAGGTCAGTGGTCTAGCAAACTACTAGGTGGCCAGATGTACCTGGCAGTTGTGAGGACCTGGTTTGGCCACCAAAGGAACCCAAAGTGATGCAGTCAGAGAAATGCAGAGGAGACTTGTCAGGGTCTGAAGCCAGAAACTTGCATGAGCAGGGCTGAAGAAAAGCAGCCAGAGGAGGATGTTAGGTAGGGCAAGAAGGAACAGCGTAATTTATGTGTAGCCAAATGACTGCCTGACAGGTGCAAAAGCAAATTGGCAGATTGTGGGATGTTCTTATGCAGAAAGGTCTGCCTTGAGGGAAACGCAGCTCTGCCCACAATCATTGCATCAGGACCCGTGCCAGGAAGAAAGCGTGTGTGACAGAGGGCTGTCATCAGCAAAGCGGCCGCTCTTGTGTCCCAGGCCAGCGATCTGTGCGTTCGGTGCGAAGAAAACTGCGGGGCAGGGGCAGCGCGGGGTCTAATCAGTCTTTGGCTGTCAGGCAAACGGCTCTGAACAGCGCAGGACAGGCTGTTCCACCCTTCTCTTGCGAGAACGCAATCTTACCGGGGCACAGAAGCTCCTCTGCGTCACAGTTGCAGGAGCAGGCGCTGTCTTTGGCCACCGCTGTTTACACAGGGCAGATACAACATCACGCGCCGGTGGAGAGACAAGCAGAGGTGTCCCGGAGAGTGAGGGAAGTTCACGAATGAATCAGATCCCCCTGCCAAAGGCACCTGTTCATCCAGCACAGGGAGTCTGAGGGCAAAAACCAGCTTAAACCTTTTCCTGTGCCAGCGGTGTCCGAGCAGGAGACAGCAGTCACATGTGGTTGTAGCAGAGGACTCTCCCAGCAGTGGGATCTGGGGAAGGTAATTCTTAAATAAGCCAGTTGTTCGGATTAACAAAGCTAAAAGACGGCCTAAGTCCCCTCTTCTGGAGATGCACACACGTTCTGTTCCTCTGCATCATTCTCTAGAGGTTCCTGATCTAGCAGGGCATTGGCCTAGATGGTCTTCAGAGGTCCCTTTCAACCCCCACCCACCAGTCCGTGATTCTCTGATACTTTGGGATGAGGATCAGTGATGACAACTTCACGTAACGAACTTTGTACCTCAGGTACCGTACCGAAGGGCCGGTTCAAGACTGGCGTGGACTTTGGCAGGGACCGATGATCTCCATAACTCTCTTAAAACACTTTTCAACTTTCACAATAAACATAACGTTGGTAGCTGTAAGTTAAAAATCCCAAACCAAGTCTGTTTTTCACTCCACCTTAGGCTGCGCGCGTGCAGCCAGAGCAGCGGGGTCTTCATGGAAGCAACCAGCAAAATGCATGGCCAGAGGTTTAATCCTTCAGATTGCATTTGGTGACAGAACTTTCAAAACCACATGGAACAGGCCTCTGTGCAGAGCATCTATCTCACTGTAGCTTCAGCGCACTATGAACTAAATCAGTTGGAGGAATTTATTGCCGCTTGCAGTCTGCCTGTGACGGGGGCTGCGACTGCCGTTTCTTTCTGGAGCTGGGATTTTAATCTACGTTAATATTCACATCAACAGGGCAAATTAATGAGGCCCGAGCTGGTTTTGTTATCTCGTATTTGACTGCAGCTCCAAGCTCCTGCCCGCCCAGCCGGGGTGACGCGCTCTGCATGCCGGATGAGCAGGAGCCGTTTATAGCCAGGCGCTTGCACTGCACAGACGCCAGCGCTCCGCGGTTGGTGTTCTCCATATGGGAGAGTTCATTTTGTTTCTGTCTTGCCTGAAAACAAACAAACAATAAATCAGCAACATCACCATGAAAAAGGAAAAGAAGAGAAAAGAAAAAAAGGCAGACAGTAAGAGATATGAAAAACTAATGCGCCCGTGCCTGAGCGGTCTGAGCCAGAGCTGGCTGCACGCTTTGCGGGAGACAATGAGAGCCTGATGATTGCTGACGTCTGCTGAGAAAAAATAGCCTCTTTAAAACGGGGCTGCATTGAAATAGGCACTTCTTTAATTCTTGAAACTATTCTTGTCACATTTAGGACTCCTGAGGTGAGCATTTGCTTCTAAGGATTTCTCAAGTAAGGACTGACAGGCTTTTCATGTGGATTTGAGCACGTCAGGTGCTCCAGCATCAGCAAGAACCACCCCACACAAAGATGTAAGTGGCACACGGAGCCGGGGAAGGAGCTGTAAGGGAAAGATGTCCCCGTGTCTCTGTCTGTGGGCGCTTAGGGTGTGGTAGAGTCAAGCTGCTCCACAGCTGAGCAGGAGGAGGGGGAGTTTTCACCTCTCGGTGTGTTTGAAAAGACTCAGCCAGGAGAGTTTGTTGAAGTCTGGAAGCAGAGAGGAGCAGAGTCTCGCTGCCTTGGGGCAAGTCAGAATAAAGTGCAACGAAATCTTCTGCTGAGAGGAATCAATGGACCTCTGATGTGGCTTTAGGCTCATCAGTTTGCCACCCCTAATGCTGAAAAGCTGTGCCAAAGACCAATTAAATGGAGGTTCTTTATGTGTCTTTCCATCCTCATTACAATTTTGCTGGTCCCTAATGGGAAAGGTTTTTTATCAAAGGGCAGCGTCCTAAAGAGAATAACGGGCTGGGAGGAGCAGCAGACTAAACACGGGGCAGGGAGAGGTCCACGGAGAATTCACACGTGCTGCTCTGAATTTCACAGTTAATTCTTTCACCTTCAGAGACTTACAAGACTGTTGTAGTTGCTAAACTAGCTGCTCTTAAGATGGCGGCGATGGCAGCAGGGCGTATGCAGGCCCTGCAGCTCCACACATCCAGCAGGAGCTGTTTTGTGGTCCCTTGGGCTCCAAATGTGCAGAAGGTGAAGATACAGGGGCCTCTCGGCTCCCTGGGACCTGCAGGAGTCGTCCTTGAAGATAAGGAGAAAAGCTAAACAATGCCAAGTAAGGTGAAAAAGAGTGCGTTCTGTGACACCATTGGACAGAGAGAAGAGCAGAGAGTGATAACTATAGTGAAGAAGATTGGTGGTGGTACGATAAGGGAAAACTATATTAAGTGTGTATTTCTTCTAATAAACGCCATTTGCTGCTGACCATATTGGTGTTTGAGTGGTACGCGAATGGTCCGGGTAACGCGGGGCCGAAGGAGCCGGGCGTAGAGAAACCTGAAAGCCGTCGAGCCAACTCGCTGGATGCGGACTGCAACTTCGGCTATCCGAAGCACTACAACACAAGACAGTGTTTTGGAGATGAGGACAGCCTTAATAAGAAGGAGCAAAAAAGGCTCCAGCGGATGGAGAAGTCAGTTCTGATCCCAGGTTGTGGCAAACTGAATGAAGACTAACTGAGAGCTGACTTTGTCAGTCAAACCCAGGACACAGTCACTTGATTTTGTTCTGAAATCATTTTAATTTGTCGCAGTGAAGTTCTTCCGAAAACTCTGGGCTGTGGCAAGCGCTGTTCTTGTTTGTTCCCATGGATTATGCCTGAACAGCTCGTGCGTTCTTTCCACTTTGCTGAGCTTTACTCTTCAGAAATTGCTTATTTAAGTTCAAATCCCAGTTCATTCTTAGGAAAAGAAATTCTTGTGTTTTAAAACTACATCAAAGTAGTAAATATAGACAATCAGTGGGGTTGGGGGGAAGAAATGTTCTTTAGTAGAGCTGTACAGAGCCATATGATGGATTTTCAGCTGTGCTTTCAGCATGAATTTGGACAGTCAGTCAATTCAAGGGGAATTCTCCAGAGCCCTCTGAAAACGCTCGGTGTGCACGTGCAGGGAGAAATATGCCCTCTCTCCAAGCGCTGTCTAAGTCAGTCCAGTTTAAAAAACGGTTCTCTGTGTGTGTAAGGACCAGTTCCAGTAGAATGTTCATAACGATTGGTAATTTGCAGACCTCAGCTCCCTGCAGCCCTCCAGTAACAAAGCCTGGGAACAGCCTGGGCTACTGAAGTACTGAACTGAATTTCAAACTTTGAGCCTGCTAGAAGCCAAGATCAAAATTTGGAGGAAAGTTGCTCCCATTTTAGCTACTAGCAACACCGAGGCAGGCAGTGATGGTGTTGGCTTTGGTTCTGACAATTTTAACAGCTTCATTTGTACAGTTAGCTTTGTGGGACGACAGCGACTATCTTTTGCTAGGGGTGCCTACATCTGATGCTGACACTGATGTGTCTTCCTCAGAAGCTCTTTCGGCTGAGTCCCTTGTTCATTTGCATCTTTAGGACTCTCAAGCCATCCTCCTGCATGCTCGTTTTGATGTCTTCCCTGCTTTTCTCCCATTCTCTGCCAGTTTCCAGTGCCCTGCCTGTGAGACAAGGCAAGAAGAGGAGGATTTCTTTCCAGTGTTGATCTGAGATCGGCTGTAGGGCTTAGGAGATCGTTAACCGTGGAAGCCTTTATCTTGTTACACTGCCTCCACAACCCTGCTGTGAAGATACTGTCCTACAACCCCCCCAACCATTATAGATAGTGGTGCCCTCCACCCACCACTCATGACAGGGAGAGTCAGCTTCTTCAGAAATGCCTTCAAGATGGGTAACTGAGGTTTACTTCCTTTTACCTTCCTTGAGGAGAGGCTGATCTAGGCCCAGAAATTTGGTTGCCTTTTTTTTTCAGCAGGTCTTTGAGTGGCACCTTCATCTGCAGGTGCTCCTGTGAGCATCCTTGAGCAAGTGGTCCGAGCACCACTGGAGCTTTTTCTTCTGAACTGCTCAGGAGATGACTTCCATCCCTGCTGCTCTGTCTGTGCCTTGCTGCTTCAGACACCGCTCTAGTAGATGGCAAAGTGTTTCTCAGGTTGGAGGAACAGTTTTGTCCTCTGGAGTAGCAACACCTGTGCTCGTGCTGTGTTGTACACAACAGATAATTAGGGGTTGGAAGGGACCTCCAGGAGTCATCAAGTCCAGCCGCCCTGCTCGAGCAGGATCATACAACCTAAGGTGGGTTAAACAGAAATGCATCCAGATGGGTCTTAAAAGCCTCCAGCGAAGCAGACTCCACGACCTCCCTGGGTGGCCGGTTCAGTGCTCTGTAACCCTCACAGTAAACACATGTTTTCTCACATTAAGATGGAACTTCTTGTGCTGTAAGATCTGTGCAAATTGATAGGAACACTGAATTTCCCAAAGGCGTGTTCGTGTGCTGAAGAGGAACGTTTTGTACTTACAAGGCTTGTGCTGCTTTGGTTCACCAGTTGCTGGCCTACTTAATACTCCGGGTAAATTATTAGGTCAGCTAGTTTATTTAGTGAGGATGTGAGATTCCTCCTTCCTGTAGAACAGATGTCTGTGTCCCTCTGCCTGCTGGAAGTGTTGGAGTACCTTAGGCAGGGTGGAGATGAGCCACGCAGGTGGCACAGCAACAGAGCACTTTATGAGTGCAAAGCCATACGAGAGTTTCCTGCAGGCTCTGTCCCAGTTTTTCACTTCTGCTTCTTACTCCTGTTTCCTTAGGGCTGGCCTGGGAGGTGATGTTCTGCTGCACAGGCTCGGGGCTTTGTCCTGGGAGGCAGAGTGGGCCAGCGCCAAGGAGAATGAATTCTGAGCTGGGTATGGTTGTGTGTGTGTTTATCCTTAGAATGGGTTTTGCTTTTAGATGCCTCCTGTTTTGAGAACTTGTCAAACATCAAAAATCAAAACGCATTCTAAGGATGGACACACACTGGTGCCCTGGCCTCACAGTGTTTTCCAGGCCATTACTGCTGGGATGCTTGTTCACGCTCAGCGTCCTGCTAGTGCTCTCTGCAACACACACGCACAGACACACTCTCTTTTCCAGTCAAACCGACTGGCCAGAATGGACACCTTCATGTCTGTGGGGCATTTTTGCACCAGTGGCAGCTCCTGTAGTCAAGCAGCATCCCACACTGCTGACTGCAGTGGCAGGAGGTGGGTGATGTGGTCCCTGCAGTGGTTACAGCTGTAGGTTATGAACACAGTCAACACTTTTCTTGTCTTCAGTTGTTTCCAGTGTCTGCAGGTACAGGGCTCCTGCTGCATAGTCTCTTTTCAGGAGACAAAAATCCTTGTTCTAACCAAAGCCTGTGCTTGCTGACTCAAAGATGTTTGTCTCTGGTGCTACAGCTCAAAGTCTTCTGAGCTGCTTTCTTCTATGCTGTTTTCAGTGACCCTGCCCAGAGACTACTTGCTGCTGGTACCGACAGCTGGCAGCGCTGTCTTCTCCTGGCCAGAGACTGATTTGACCTTTACTGCATTTACCCACTAAAGATCAGTGCTTGGTTTAAATGCCCATGCCATGCTTGGCTCTGATGGTGTCTCTAGCAGCTGTTTAGTGAGGGGCACACTCAGTGATTGGAGATGCTTCCCCCTCCTGCTTGCCCTTTACTCTTTCCCTTTGCTTGTCCTACTTCAACACGTTACCCCTGGTGGAGAAGCCTTAAACCAGCTGCAGTTTGCAAAGCCGGTGGATCAAAACTGACTAAAGGTAAGAGAGGTTTGTGTTGCCCTTGCTGGTGACCCAGCACAGGCTCCACCTGTCTCCTCCTCACCTCTTCCAGTGCAGCCCGAGACCCTCTGTTGCTCCTCTGCAGCCTTGTTTGGTAGGTAGTGACAAGAGCAGTCGTGCCCCGGCAGAACCCTGATCGGCTGAAAAAGCAGAGTGCTCTTCAGAGGGCTCCTGTGAATAGTGTTGATGCTTGTTATAGTAATGGCCCGAAGTGCTGGTCACCATCTCTAGAGATGGAAAAGGCAGTCAGGAACTGAGGACAAAAGTCACATAAAAATCATTATGTTTAAGCCACAGTAATAAACCTCTGAGTCTCCTCAGGCAGCGAGAAGAAAATCCCTATGAAACAAGTTAGCAACAGGGAGGGAGAGTCAGTCTGCTGCATGGTGAGGCTGGCCAGTCCTTTGGGCAAATGCCCCTCCGATGTCCACAGGGTGCCGTGAAAGTGCTGGGACGGGTGTGGCTGGGCTGACTCCCAGCAGCTAAGCAAGCCTGAACAGAAACACTCTGAGCTGGTCTCGGGGAGCAGAGGCACATCACACTGGGATTTGGAGTGAACAAACAAGTTTTGAAAAGGCCAGAAAAGATTTGGTTATAAACCTTCAAGAAAAGGTGTTGTCTCTTTTAAAAGAGAGAGAAAGCTGAGCTCTCCTGCTCTTCTCACAGAATAGAATCACTCTGGTTGGAAAAGACCCCTGGGATCATCGAGTCCAACCATCTACCCTACCTTACAATTTCACCCCTAAACCATATCAGGTAGTTGTAGAAAGTGATGAGGTCTCCTCTCAGCCTCCTCTTCTTCAAACTAAAGAGCCCCAGCTCTTTCAGTCTTTTCTTATAAGATTTGTTTCCCAGTTCCTTCACCAGCCTAGTTGCCCTTTTCTGCACCTGCTTCAGCACCTCCACATCTCTCCTGTACTGAAGTGCCCAAAACTGGACACAATCCTCAAGATGTGGCCTCATCAGTGCTGAATATAGGGGGATGATAACCTCCTTACTCCTGCTGGCCACACGATTTCTAATACAAGCCAGGATGCCATTGGCCTTCTTGGACACCTGGGCACACTGCTGGCTCCTATTCATCTTCCTGTCAACCACAACTGCCAGATCCCTCTCTGCCAGGCACCTCTCCAGCCACACCTCCCCAAGCCTGTAGCGCTGCATGGGGTTGCTGTGGCCCAAGTGCAGGACCTGGCGCTTGGCCTTACTGCACCTCAGGTCATTCACACTGGCCCATTGCTCCAATCCTATCCAGGTCTCTCTGAAGAGCCTCTCCACCCTCTTGCAGATGAACACTCCCACCTAACTATGTGTCATCTGCAAGCTTGCTAATGATACCCTCTGTGTCATTATCAAGATCATCAATAAAGATGTTAAGCAGAGATGGTCCCAACAGCGAGCCCTGAGGCACGCCTCTCGGCACGGGCCGCCAGATGGATTACGCTGGCTGTCTAGCAGCACCGCCGGGTCCTTTTATGCCCGGCAGCTTTCAAGCCACTCATTTGCCAAGCCTGTAGCATTGCCTGGGGTAAGGTCAGGGTGGGCAGCCTGAAGTCCCCGGCTATGGTGAAGGTGCTTTGACTCAACACAGATGGAAGTAGTAGAGCAGTGTATGTCCTCCTCCCTGACAGCAGGAGAAAGAACTTAACAAAGGCTGCTGCTGCTGGTGCTGCCGAGTGAGCCGGGAGGCCGGCTCGTGAGCTCAGCCCAGTGTGCAGCTGCCACGCCCCAAGACCACCACTGGGTCTCCTGCCTGTGACCGCATCCATGACAACCAGGCGGTGTCACTACGGAGGGCCAGTTCGCTTCAGGACAGCACTACGTGCAGCAGGTCGAGGCAAGTCTGGGCTGGACAAGTGTTCGAGGCAG
>VXBP01005493.1:0-13408 GCA_013400115.1 Rhinopomastus cyanomelas | reverse complement strand
TATGGTTCTATGGATTGTCTCTCAATAGAATCAATACTGCTGCCATGTTATTTGAAGACTTTGTAAGTAACCTTTAATACCTTCTTACTTTGATTGTTATGTAGGTTGCTTTCTTCAGCAAATCACTTTCCTATTACCGGAATAGAATATGATCTATGATTAGGAAAAATTAGTAAGGTAAAACATTAAAAAACTAGTAGAAGTATCCTTACTCAGTCTGCAACGCATGGAACAATTTAAATTAATTACATGGATTTTTATTTTTTTAAAATTAGTATTTAAATTAATATCGTGTCTGGACCCCCAAGAACAATAGATGAGATAACCTTAATGTCAAATCTAAGCTGTCTTTTTCTTCCCTAAAA
Source organism: Rhinopomastus cyanomelas (assembly GCA_013400115.1). Lineage (NCBI taxonomy): Eukaryota > Metazoa > Chordata > Aves > Bucerotiformes > Rhinopomastidae > Rhinopomastus > Rhinopomastus cyanomelas. The sequence continues at coordinate 13,043 of VXBP01005493.1, read as the reverse complement.
ATTTATAGATAGACAAATGGACCCAAAGTAATATTGTCTTTGGAGCTTCTTTCTCATTAAAATTGCAGGGAAATATATTTCATTTTGGAATCTCTTGGTCAAACAAACAAGATGCTAAATCAATAGAATTGGAGCATCATTGATCTGTCCTCAACGGCATTCCCAATTCTGAAATCTCAGCTCTACTTATAGTTACCAGAGCCCAAGCCCACTATNAAGAGGAACACCTTGCCCATCTTTAAAAAGGGTTAAAAGAAGGCCCTGGGAAGCACTTGGCTGTTGAGGTTGCAATAATGCCAGTCATCATGATGGGTAAGATGCAATAGAAGCTGTACCTGAAATCTTGCTTGGTTTCAGTACTTAGGCAAGACAGAGACACACTTCACAGCTATACAATTTTAGAACCCAAGATATGTTCCTGAAGGTAGAAACAACTAAGCAGTATTCACCATTTTCTTTTAAAAATTTAGTTCAGTATTCATAAATTCCAGAGCATCTCTTATTTTTGGACTTCTAACTATTCAGTCTACATAATAATCTCACTGGTTCTTCTTTGAAACCCTTCTTATCTGAATTATCCAAATTCTTCCAACCGTTCTGCAGTTCCCTTTTCAAGTTTGCTTAAATACACATGAGGAAAGATAAATATAAAATTTAAATTTTGATTTTGTGTGGGCTTACTATGTCTCTCATTAAAGTCATTTCAACATTCATTTATTCATCTTCCCAGCATCCTTATAGGGTAGACAAGTATTACAATCCTTTTTATAGATTAAAAACTTTGCTGCTGTCAAACAAGTTAGTCACTCAAAGTGTTTTACAGATTTATGGATAGAATCTGGACACTCTGCCTTGCAGCTAGGGCTTTCACTTAAATATTATCTTCCCTCTCCTAATGTCAAAAACAGGAGAAATCTAGAAAGAATAGGTTTGAATGCCTGGCCATATTTCCTCAACTGTGCTCCTTTTTGCTGAATAACAAAGTAAAACCATAAAACAAAAGTCTTTATACTAAGCTACAGAGCAGGTCCAGATGATCACAGTATTACCAAGGTTGGAAGAGACCTCATAGATCATCAAGTCCAACCTGTTACCACAGAGCTCAAGGCTAGACCACGGCACCAAGTGCCATGTCCAATCGTGCCTTGAACAGTCCCAGGGACTGGAAGTTCTATCTTCATTAGGAAGTATTTGGAATGTATCTGCAGAAATCATCAGACAGTGCTGAGGACATTTTGCTCAAGTTATGTGTTTCTTAATGTTTTGCTCTGAACTGTTTCCAGTCTGGTCTCATGCACTGAATGTCCTTAGAAGCTAGAATGCTTTAGATGCACTTTCTGGCTTGTTTTACCCAGTGAAGTCCATTGTGACTGCTCAGAGTCCTCTGTGAAATAAGAACCAAAGTCCAGCAAGTGGGGACAGCTAGTATTTTTTGCTTCAGATTTGAGTGAAAACACTAAAGTGGACACATCAATTTTACGTTTTTCCAGCTGGGCACTGATCTGGTTTGCTTTGTAGTAGTCTGACTTTGAAACTGGAAGAAACATTTGGAGTCCCTTCTGTTTCACTAGCCAAGAGAATGACAGTTTTGGGATACTGAGGAGTAAATTATAAGCCCTTCTTCCTACTTGGTACTGATACCTCTGAACTCTACAGGATCTGCATACTAATTCCTCTCAATAAGGAAGAGAAGCAGCAACTTGGCCTTTAGTTGGTTTTAGCTAGAAAAAGCGATAAAGGCAGCTGCCATATTCAAACACGTACATCTTGTCTCTTTAGAGAAAAGGTGATGGGATGGAAAAAGAATCCCACAGTCCTAAAGGATGTATTGTTTGACAGCAGAGTCATTGAACAAAGAAAATTTGAAGACTTATCAGAATATCAAAGTGCTGATAGGGATGATGAGTGTTAGAATGTCCATGTGGGAAGAGCTATGTGAGGTATTCCTGCCCATAACGTTCCAGGGGGGTTGTGGAATCTCCTTGCCTGGAGACATTTAAAAGCCTCCTGGATGTGTTCTTGTGCAACTTGTTCTAGGTGATCCTGCTGTGGCAGGGGGGTTGGACTAGATGATCTTTTGAGGTCTCTTCCAATCCCTAATGATTCTATGATTCTCTGCAGCAGCCTCCAGTGCACTCATAGTTGCTGTAGCTCATAGATGAATGTCATAATTGCTTTCTTCCACTTTAGGTTAGTGCTGAAAGTCTTTGTACGGCACCCATTTATGAAAAGCTGTGCTTTTTAGGGGATGATAAAAAACTGGGTGTCATAACTAAACTATTGAAATCATGGGTCCAAAAGATGTTGGCTAAGCAAGATTTTACCCTAGACTCAAACCCCATGGCATTACAATTTCTGTGTGCTTCTTTCCCTACATGTACAAAATCAGAAGGAACACAAATGTGTGTTCAGGACTCTGATACCCACTGCATTCTCCAGGAGGGCTGAAAAAAGGATTCTATCATGTTGTCTCCTTTTGAGAGGTATTCTTTCTAGTATTCCTTGTGGATGCAGGGTTGCTATTGGAATGGAATTACAGGTTACTATTTGTAAATAATTTATATTCTGTGAAAGGCATTAAAAAAATCATAGTACATGAAAAAAGCTTCAGTAAAGAGAAGCAACTGCCACATGCTGTGTGGAACATTAATTATATAGAGGTGGAAGGATTTTTTTCATGTTTTCTAGAATATGCAACTGTAGCTGCCCCATTTACAGAGAAAACAACAACGTAGGATAATTAAATTCCACTTGACTAAGTTATCCTGGGAAAAAAAATTTCCTTCTCTGCCATCTTCAAGTCCTGCAGAAGTTTATACACAGAAGCCATGTGAAGTAAATTGCTGCTATAAAACTAATGTGTCTGCAAAACCAACCATATAGCATATGTCACATGCAAGCATTCATATGTTCCTCGGATTTGTGGTAATATGGGGTTCTGGGCTGAAAAAAGAAATATTTGGGTGAAAATAAAAGATGCAAAATCAGGAAAATCAACAAAAATTGTAAGCAAACCAAATGAAATATTTCATCAGTATCACCATGAGTATTGGCCAATGGAGTAAAAGATTTGCTGCCCTAAGAAACAAATTACCCCAAACTCAATGAAGAAGCAAAAAGTTGCACTACTTCTTCAGATCATCTCTGGTCATCTGTAGGGTTGTTTGGGTTTTTTTAAATACAGAATATTCTAGCATAATTAATGCAACATTATAAATTATTTTGTATTGCTCTGATTTTTCTTATCTTGCATTACCTAAAAATATTTAAAATGCATATGTACACATAAATAGATATTAGTGGAAAACTGCAGCTTTGTTTTTCAGTACCCTAACAATGTAGAAATAGGATACTGCAGCATTATATATATCACTACAATAGCTTACATAACACTAACAGAATAAATTTGATTTCTGCACAACATTTAGGTGAGAAACAGTAAAATTTCTTTGCATTTCTCTTCATGTCATATTCATGTTCAAATGTTGTATATTTTTTCTATAAATTTAAAATTTCTTAAATTTGCAAGGTACTTTTAAAAATTCAAGGAAAATAGATTGAGTAGAAATCTGCTGATTCGTGTGACTGTCTTATCAGTCTGATTGACACTGAAATGTCAAATGACTTCTGTTGTGACATCTTAAGTTGTTGCAGACATTTTGTAGAAAGGAGTGCAAGAATTCTGGGCTCAGGGTGCCTCACAGGAAACCACACAAAAACTGAGTTTTAATCTATAGAAAGCAAATACAAAGAACTGAGAGTGTTTACATAAAATAAAGGAAATACTTGTGTTAGGAAGGAACAAATGAGAAGGCTCTGAAGGCATTGTGAAACATCAAAGCACTGTTCTGAGCAGGATATACATAGTAACTGTTGAGTTTCAACTCTATGCACACAAATACCTCTACTCTCAGTCCAGTTATCGGGGAATTGAGGCAACAGTCCTACCTCTCAGTCCTACCTCTGGATTAAGTGAGTATAAAGAGCATGAAGTTTCTTCATGTCATAGTTCCCATACCTGGTTCAAGTCAGACACTCAAATAGAGATGACAATGATGACAGGAGAAAGTGATTTATTTTTGGTTATAATGCAAAACAGAATAAGACTGACAATTCATTCAGTACTTTTCATTCTCCTAGAACAGATAAGGGGCAAAAAAGACATGAATTTTCTGCACTAAATAGAAAAAAAGACCTCTTAGATTTTATTTATTTTTTTCTGTTTGCATGGGTTAACAACTCTGCTTTGTTCCTGTTTTGAGGCTAAAATTGATAAATGAAGCAAGGACCTATAACCCAACAGCTCATGATACTTTGTCCTTTTGTTTCACCTGATATAAAAAGGCAGGACTAGGATGGTCACCTTCACTAGCTCTAGGTTGAGGTCTGTTCAGTTTATTAACTAGCTAATTGTAATTGGCTATAATCTTCTTGACTTTTGGACTGGCTAGTAAAATATTTCTGAAACTGTTTGGAAAAAGGAAAGACATTGAAGGTGACACAATCCAGTGAAACAATGATCTAAGCAAACTGAATAGGAAATATAGCCATAAAGCATAAATCATCAGCCTCATGCTTTACAGTATGAACTGCTGTCTACAGAGGTTGAGTTAAGCACTCCTTGAGAGTATCTGTGCTATTAGTTTTTCCATGAACTTGTCCAAAATCTTTCCAATGTAACTTCAGCTTCTTTGGGAGTAGGTTTAGGAAGTGGTAAAATAAAATGGACAATCACAATCGTTATTTATGTAGCTCTTAAAGCTTATCTGGGACTGTAGAGTAAGCTGTTATGAGAGCCTCTGGCCAGGAAATCTTAGAGTTAAACAGCATGAGCCTGAAACAATATGTTCAATTATGCAGATAAACACAGAGTGGCTCAAAGGGCCATGTGATGTGAGTCAGCCAAGTCTTACACACTTAAGTGGTACTCAGGCAATTTACAGCAGTTGAGAATCTGCCCCCAGATCCCTACAGATGGGAGGCTCTGCAGAACATCTGTGTTTGCAGCTGATCTGTGAGAAGAGGAAGAGAAGTCACTGAAAGAATCTTATACAGGCACCCAAAGGAAGAACAAAAGATGTTATTAAAAACAGAGGAATCAAATAGAGCTCACATAATGGAGAGGAGGAATTCATGTAATATGATTAGGAATGCATTTGCAGTTGTACTTGGGAGCTTTGGATGAGCTAAAACATCACTGCTTTCTCACCAAGTGGTAGTCTATTTCAGAATATTATAGAAGTTCAGAACTCAAAGGAAAAATTATAAATAGTCATAGTTTCTACAGTAGACTTTGTTTGGTTTTCTTTTCCTAGAATGTATACAAACTTGCATCTTTAGATGTCTAACAGCAGGAAACATTAATAATTAAAAGGGCAAGTCACTGAACATTGAGTACAAAGAAAAAGCAGCACATCTTCATGTTCTGGCTTTTTCTTCATGGACACAGTGCCTATTGCCCACTAACGCACATGTTTGGGGTAGCGTTGATCCTTCCCATGGCATCTCTCACTTGGCTGTGTTTGTGATGGTAGCTGGTGGGGTATTGATAACACAGCAGTGTTCATACAACACCAAGGCTGTGGAGTTTCATTCATTTTCTAAAATTCTCCCCAACAGTAGGCTGAGGGGTGGATGTGTGATAGGTAGCCCAAACTGACAAAAGGGATATTCCATACCATAGGACATCAGTCCAGATATAAAAGCAAGGGGGAAGAAGGAAGTGTGTGTATGTGGGGATGCATGTGCTGATACCATTTGTGTTCTGGAGCAAACACTATTTATATGGGGGTCTTGCTTCCTAGAAGAGAATAACTTTCCTAGTAGAGAATAATCTTCATTATTTGACTGTTTCCACGTGCAGGTTTTGCTTTAGTAAATATTTTTGTCTTCACCCATTAACAGAAGCAGGGAGTGATAGAGCAGCTCTGGTAGGCTCTGGTCAGGGCCAAATGACCACAACATGCCAAATAGAAAGCATCCACAAGTTCATATACTTACTCCCCTTCTTGTCTTGCCTATACTGGTGTCTGCAGAGAAAATCCTAAGAAAGCCAATGCACAAAACAAGCTGTTACACTATAGTGACTCCTTTTCCTTACTTATGTGAAAGCTGTTGTACTCAGCAGCATGTCATCCAGAGACTTTAGAAAAGGATACTCTGCTAATCAGAAATATAGCTGGCGAATACAAGTGTAAAGCTTTTAAGCCTCCTACAAAAATTCTTTTAATTGAAAAAACTAAACATTAGGAGCTTAGAAGAAAATTTAAAGAGTTGATAAATAATTGACATATGGTTGGATCTAATTACAAAATTATTAACTTCAAAGAAGCAGAGTGACTAGATGAGCGGGGCTAAATACCTGTAGGTAGCAAAAAAAGAACATAATGGAAGGAAGGCAAGAAATTGCTTTTTGTTCTGATATAGGGTCAGTGAAGAAGCTGGGTATAGGCATGGGTGCTATGCAATTTGCTTCTTCAGGGTAAAGAAACATTATCTGCCTCTCTTGCTGATAGGAAAAAATTTCAGAGTTTGTGAGGCAGGGGTTTTTTAATCTTGAATAGTACTTGGATGAGTTTTACGCTTATTTTCCTCAATTAACTCACATAACTTATTTTAGTATGCAAACAACTGAGATCTTTAACAGGTGGATGAAGCAATAGGGAACAGACTCCCCAGGGAGGTTGTGGAGTCTCCTTCTCTGGGGACTTTCAAGGCCCACCTGGATGTGTTCCTCTGTGATCTGTGTTAGATAGTTTTGGGTCCCTTCAAACCCCTAACATCCTATGATCCTATGACATGCTACATCTCCTCAATTAAGAGATTATGGGAAACAGGTTGTGCAAAGGGATCAGCCATCTTGTAACTCTGCTGATTAAAAGACATGATGTCATTGAATGCAGCCACTCAAGTTCCACTTGTTTGACTCAATAAGTATATGTCTTCCCAAACATTTCTCCCTTTGTACCTCTCAGTTTACAATGCATGAGTAAAAATCTATACCATTCCACATTAGGAAAAAAAATCGCTAAACACCTGCTATGACAAAATCAGATATTTTTCCAGCCTACTTTGCACTAAGGTTAACAAAACAAAATCTACCTTTGTCCTTAGCATGGGGAGGGAAGTAGTTTAAAAATATTTCTTACAAAGCATAGACTTTGTAAAAAGTATAATGATTAGAGTAAAAAGTATCACTGTCATTTAATAATGGCTATATTCACTTTTTTTAGTCAATAATTAGGTAGGTCTCTATAAAAGTCAGTGACAAATTCTTAGTATTTGCAGAAGAGCTTGGCTATGGAATGGAAGAAAGAAGAATAAGAAGGCATTGCATCAGCACAGAACCATAAGTCTGCTGTGCCAGCCATACATGAGAGTCAACATATCTCAGATGTCATACAAACCTAGAGGAAAAGTTCTACACCAGCCTGTTTTTCTCCTGAATCTTTTCGGAGTCTATCTGCAACTCTATCTTCTAATGAATATGTTTCCAGAAAATTATGACCTTCAGCTCACATACACGGATTATTTTCACAGAATTTATGATGTGTGCAAGAAGTTGTAGAGTGTGAGTAAACTACCATATATTCACATGGAGCCTGGAACTTGCTCTAAAGTAATTCCTTTAAGACTTGTCTCATGCAAACCCAGACCTTTTTCAGAATATCACTGAGTATCTGCCTCGTTCTCCTCTTCTAGGAGATATTCCTGGTTTTGGGTACAGGCACAAATTTCTTCATAAGTTGTCATAAAAATAAAACAGATAGCTTGAAAAATTGTTCTGAAATAATGATAAAAACTGAAAGTAGGGGAAGGAGGGAAGGTAGGTCTAGAAGAGGTACCTTTTGGCCATTTGAGGAGAGGTAAAGACCATAGGTCTTCTAACTGGGGAGCTGAAGCCTCTCTGATTCTGCATTTCTTTCCTGTCTGTCCATCTCTCTGTCAGTATGCAGTGGATGGTGCCATTAGTGCCCAAGGTAAGATAGTCTGCTGTCAGTAAGTCCCTGATAGATCACATCAGTGTAGAGAAAGCACGACATGAGTGGCTGTTTAATTAGGCAAAATAAATAGATTCACAGCTACATGACTGAAAAAGCAATTCTTGCTTACTTTGACAAAAATACTGCAACAAACCAAGCACCAGGGAGAGAAAGTTAACATGGCTCAAGAACAATATTTACACAACAAATACCAATAAGCAGATCTGGACAGAGTAAAGCTAAAGATGAGACAAGTTTTCAAATAACTTTCAAACATACAAGTATCCCTGCTCCAGGAATAAGACTCTGTGAGTCCTATACAGAACTGTTGTAACAAAGAACATTGATATTGAATATAAAGGAGAACATACTAGCATTAATTTTCATTAGACTGTATAATGGTATCAAATTTAAGCTGGGAAGATGCATTTGCTTATTACATTAAAAATACAGGTGGATAAAGCAGCTCTGGGACTTATCAGTTTGAAACAGTTTTTCAGGATGGATGTCAGATCAGATACAATTTCTTCATCTGGGAATAATTGTTTCTTTTCAATTTCAGATAAATCTCTATTTTTTTTAATGTGTTTTTTCTGCCATGTCTGTCCTTTGTGTCTTGATTACAAAGCAGTTCACTTGACCTTGCCAAAATGAATTGTTAATCAGTTTCTCTCCTTTTCATCACACTTTCCTTCAGGTCAAAGATTAAACTTACTAAACTCTTACTGAGGCATGAGTTGTCAGAAGAGAATTGGATTTTCTCTGGAGCAAGGACCTTAAAATCTGACAAAAATATGAGTCAGTGTGATGGCAAAACTGTAAGCTGTATGCCATTTGAGTCTAATTGTTCTTGATTGAAAAGGAATGTAGAAAACCCAGATTTAATATAACATTTTGGTGGCAATTACACAAATTATGCAGAAGTAGGGCTGTGGGATTCTGTTATGAGAAAGAAGGGGTAACATCAAAGAAGAGTAATATATCTTTAGGTGCTGCCTGTTAAAAAAGAAAATAATGATATGTTAAATAGGATTTATGAAAATAAGATTATAAGGCTTTCAAGTTAGGCAGCTTTCCAGTGGTTCAAAGAATAATGACCCTCTTTATATCAAAGTAATCAGCTTTTACACTTACACAGAGTCCATTTACTGACTCTTGTAGGAAATGTTCCATTTTGCTGCCCAACTCAGCTAATTGCTTTTAAGTTAAAGGAATAATTAGCAGAAAATAATAATTTTAATGCTTACTAGTTTGCTCGAGCTTTGGTATAGATGCAAACCTCTCACCAGTAAGGAATAAAATACATAGTTATAATCGTAAAACACTGGTGGCAATGTAAAAATGTTTGAGGTCCTGACAAAACTTAGGTATAACTTTGAACAGAAAGTGAAGAATGGTGGACTGGAATCTTTCATAGTTAAGGGCTGAATAAAATATGAGTATCTCTGCAGATTAGTGCTGCAGTTCTTCTGAGCAGAGTGCTGATCTCTGAATGGAGTGTCCAGGATGTTTCATATAAAGAGAATCAGGAGAGTCAGATTCTTGAAAATGTCCTGATTTGAGCTGGGGGTCCACCAAGATGACTTCTACAGGTCCTTTTTGACCTAAAGTACTCTGACCCTGGGATAGGATAGCCCACAGAGTGTCCACAGGATAGGGCTCTGGATAGAAGCTCTGGAATGACTTATTTCTCTTATACCCTAAGAGGGCCAAGATAATGTCTTAATCTAATTATAATGTGACTGAAATACTTAAATCAGATGTAGTCCAGGGCTTATCTGAAGTGTATGCTCTCCTCAGAGATGGTGACATGTAAGCCTACACTGAAAACTAACTTAAGATCTTTCACTTTGTTGAATCTCAGTCAGGATAAAGGATGTATGTAAATTCATTCCCTAAAACACAGAAGGGAACATCCCAAGCCCAGAACCCGTGTTGTGCTACGGGGAGAATTAAATCCAGAAAGAGACAACGGTACACATTGGCCCAACCCTGTCCTAACAAAAATGACTGCTCCATTCAGTCTGTGGCTTTAAGAAAGATATAAAGTGATATGTTTTCTCCAGGGCAGGTTGGGATGATGCCTTTCCTCTGGCCAGAGTGGGGTTGCTGTAAGACTTAGATCTGAAATTCATAGAATCATCATCAGGGATTGGAAGGGACTTCGAAAGATCATCTAGTCCAATCCCCCTGCCAGAGCAGGTTCATCTCACTGGAGAAGCTAGCATTATAGCTCTTGTATCTTCTAAAACTATAGGAAGATTATCTTGCATGATGTTTGTGATGAGATTCAATATTAATATAAGTGACAGATGTGCACAGGCATGTCTGGGGGGGGACACTGTGGTCTTTCTAGCCCTTGGGTCTGACTAGGAGTAACCTACAGCCCCATCTTCAACGTAGCTATGCTTTGGAGGAAGGGAGCTAAGGGAGCCAAGGAGTACAGGCTGTGCTCTCCTATCTGGATGACAGGGCAGGAGCTAGGCTTTGAAATGTGCTGTCATGTATACCTGTTACTCAACCTGGACGTGATAAATGTATCTAGGGATAATACCCCTAGCCTCGTAACTAAAAATTTTTTTTTGATTATATCATAAAAACTATGGTCTGGGGTGCAAAGAAAGCTTTTCACTGCTCAGTTATCACAGAATCACAGAACATTAGGGATTAGAAGGGACCTCAAAAGATCATTGACTTCTGTGAGGACCAAGACACTTTTTTTGAAGTCTCAGCCCAATTCCTTCAACTGCAAACTTAATCCCGAGCTCTGTCAACTTGGATTGCTGAAGCAAGGGACCAAATCCATCTTTTCAGTACTGGGTGCAAACAATGGGATGTCTGCTGTGATCATGAGCTATTCTGGCAGAGCCTACACTGGATGTGCATGCTGTACAACGCCCTGTGCATGAATCACAAGAGGATGCAAATATAGACACCTCCTCAGCATTCACAAAATCCTGAAAGTACACCCGCAGCATAAAATACAGGGCTATCTTAAGGGCAATCGCTGGCCCCTTAAATCATCCTTTCAAAGTGGACGATCATGACCACCTCCTGAAGTCTTAAAATAGGCCTGGTCAAGTCACAAAAGTGTTCAGTTGTTGTGGCCCCTTCCACAGCTGATCCAAAACTCAGCCTGTGAATGTCAAGAGAAATGTAAGGTATAATTACTCCAGAAAAACAATAACAATGATTACATTAAAGCTTTAAATACTCACAGTGCTTTTCTTACTTACAGATCTGCAGCTGTCACTTACTCTTTCAAGATAAACACAGCTCTAAAGGGCAGCTTTTAGTGGCTTTGTAAAAACTGAGATTTTGGTGAAGTGTAGGTCATGGACATGACTAGTAGGTTAGACTTTGAACTAGCTTTTTTTTTAACTTTTGTCCTTCTTCAGAGTAACTTGATGACAGTTTTCTGAGTATTTCTGAAAGATCCAAAGGCTCCCACAAAAGTACATTCAAAGTATTTTAAGCTTTAGCTAGCTTTCAGAGATTCTCCTTCATTACTCTCTCCGGACTCCTAATGGTTCATGACATTAATTTTGATTCTCTTGAGTTTGTTTCTTCTTATACATTCTAATATTTGCTTAGCTTGAACAAATAGCTCTGATATTTGCCTTGAAATTCCTCAACCTAAATGAAAGTGGCCCATGGATTCTTTATTTCACATTAAAATCTTTTAATGGAATTATCACCTGGGCTAGGAAAAGGCATACAGTTAACATAGGGGTAACACGAACCTTTCCAAAGGTTAAAGAAACTTGAGTTTGTCTTATTTATTTGTCACTAAAATATTTTTGCAGTGCTTTCTGCTGTTAGGAAAAAGTCATAGACTGGCATAAAAAGGAAATTATTCCACCACTGAATTTTCTGAGCAGATTAAACCAGGAAGCAGTGAAACACAAGAAGTGTGTCACTGCAAGACATCCAGGAGAATCTGCTTGAAAGTTTTTGTGTTTATTTTTTAAGAACAGTTAGATACTTTGAATGTCTTGGGCTTTTGAAGTTTAGCACCTATATAAGATAACCTCCTTCACTCAACCTGTCTTTTTCAGAACACAAAAATACATTTTCCTTACAGGTATAATGTCCAGAAATGTTTCAGCTGTGTATTTGTATGCAGTGTATATATCTAGATGCTGCTATGATAACTTGGAAAACAAATCTTGAAGCTGTGTTAAAAAAAAGACCAAGGCTATGGGATAATAACTTTAAAACCATTCTTTGTTTTGATTTTTTTAAATTTTGCTTTTGTAAAAATAAATTAATTTACATTTTAGCTGGATCTACAGTCTGATCCGGTGTACCTAGCAGGACTCTGGGAGAACAACCGGCCTTGACTGATTCTGCCCAATATGTACCAACGCCCTAGTCCTGGGGAGCACACAGACCTCACAGTCCCTGCTCGTTGCTATTCAACCAAGAGACATCACACTGACACAAGTTACAAAGGTCCTGCAACCAGTGCCTTATTTATTGTAAACACTGAAAAAACCCTTTACATTCAATTGTCATCTTTCAGCTGGACTGCTTTCCTTCATGCTGTGCTGTCACTGAAACTGACCTTGATAAATGACAGGTCGATAGAAGAAAAATGTAATGCCACAAAAGAAGATATTGCCTGCTACAGAAATGATAAGTTTTTATTAACTAGCCATTAGAAAGTTCAGTATGTGGTTTTATTTATTTATTTTACATAATTAATTGACTAAACTCTTCTCTATGGTTCTGTACGGGGAAGGAGGGAAGCAAAAACAGGCTCCAGGAAGAGATTTATGTCAGGCAATTATTTCTGAAATAGCCACGGCTTAAACAGAGTAACAAGAAGACAGGTTGTGTTTACAACACAATCCAGACATGAAAACAAGAGTTCAGCTACATTCAGCTGCCTTTGTTGGGCAGCTTTTGTCGATCATCCATGAAGGTGCTGCTTGGCTCCCTTTCCTAACATACATGTGAATTCTTAAGCTTTTAAGTCTCATAGGGATGGAATTCTCCCTCTGTAGCGGGCAGTGGTGAGGCTTCACCTCGAGTGCTGTGTGCAGTTCTGGGCCACTC
>VXBP01005490.1:0-84424 GCA_013400115.1 Rhinopomastus cyanomelas | reverse complement strand
TCCAGGGTTGCAGTTCTGGTAGCTATTCTCTTCCTTCCACAAGAGATTCTATACTCCACCATCTCATGGTCGCTGATTGGACTAGATGAACTTTTGAGGTCCCTTCCAATCCCTAATGATTCTATGATCACCTCCTTTACTGAGCTGAAAGGAAGATATTCCTCAGAAAAGTTGCAACATAGGATTGGGAAACAGAGCCATAAAGACAACCAAAGGCTTTCTGGAATCTCTTTGTAAATATCTTTGTTTGTTGTTTCCTTGCTGTCAACCATTTCAACCAACAGCTGAAAAGATAGACAGAAACTCTACAGAGGAGAGGGGACTAGGTGTATCTGAAGAGTTATACAAAAGAGAACATTTCTTGGCAAATTACAGATGTTTTTTGAGAGATGGGTACCAGAATGAGCAGTGCATGCTTCCCAGTCAGATCTGAAAGCACTGAGGAAAGAAATATGTGTTTGCTTCTGTGAGCCACAATTAGAAACCAGGCAAGAGCTGCTAAACAAGACTCCTGACAGCATGCAGGAGGAGGAGATGGGATAGCAAAACACGAGGAAGGGGATAGCACCTTCCTGATAACAACATAGTTCCTGTGAAGTGCTGAAGATTTATTTCTGTATTCTTAACGCATGACTAGGTGAAGCCAGTGAGAGTTATCCAAGTGTAAGATAACCTAAAAAACCCAAAAATACATTAAAAACCTAAGTAAATCTTGAAGGATGGCAGTGGTATGTGTGGCTTCGCCTAATGGATGCACCAATGATCTGAGGTACAACCTCCCTGTGCAAAGGCAGTATCGTCTTTTCATTCTGATTTGGAGTAAGTCTCTATTTCTTCAGTTTAGCAGGATGAAAAATAGAAATTCACCCCCCAAAATGGTTTCAAATTGTTTCAAAACATTTGCTGTTACTTCACACAATGGGTCAGTCCTGACATCTTTAGATTATACAATTATGTTAGGAAACGAGGACTGATATTTTAAATTTATTCCTAAGGGGAATTTTGCTGCTGGTTCTGAGGTTCAAGGAGTTATGCTCACCCAATGTGAAAATATTTCAGCTATCAAAGTGCTAAATGCAAATTTCTTCCCCAAGCTGGTATTTCATTTCATTTCTGAAAGCAGAAGCCAATTTACAGGTGACTATGTATTGACACCCTTATTTTTGTTTTTAACCCAAAATATCATACTCTCAAAGTCTAAATTGAAACTAAGGGCTGTAAATGAGAAGCCTCAAGATCCATGTTTCATCATCATAAAATCCCACAAAAGCAAACAAAAATACCAGAAAGAACGAAAGTCCCATTACATCTCCTTATGAAAAATAAAGACAGGATCTATAACGATGAAGATCACGTTAGAGAAGAGGACCTCAATCTGTTGGTTTCAGTTAAAACACTGCATACAGAATGGAATTTGGGAGGGCAAAGAAAAACTCCCAAAACAAAATTTGCTAAAATGTTGCTTTTCAAAACCATCTACAATTTGGGGAAATATAGTAGTTGTTGATATAAATTTCTGAGCCTGAACAATAGACTCTCTCCTTCGAGGCAACAGCTAGTGAAGGGTGAAATCAGAGGGAAGGTCAGCTGGATGCTTTTAGAAAACTTCTTCTCTTAATCAAAGTCTGGTGGCACTACAATAGTTCCCCAAAATACACATCTACAGCATGATAAATTAGCTCCATCAGGGACTATTTCCAGCTTTTGCTTGGGGCTAAGCAAAGAACAGCTTTGCAAAATAGCTTTGAGAGAAGAAGTCTCTCCATAAAGCAGTAACGGAGAAGAATAATGGGGCAAGAAATGGAAGAGAAAAAAAAGAGGCAACTGAATTTTTCATCAATTTTCACTCCAGCTTTATGCCCAGAAGAATCTTTCATTAGGGTAGAAATACTTCACGCAAAATCATCACTCAGACCTGGAGGAAGGGCTCCAGTTCTGACAGAGGTAAAAGGAAGGGAAAACAAGGCTGCTCCAATAGTGCTGCAGACAAAATATGCGGAAATGCTTATGAAATTAAATTAAGGAAGAAAAAATCTCTGCTTGCATCCATCTACAATAACAGTAAAACAACCTTGCCTTTTGCAGAGGAGCAGCTTCACAAGAGGCTTCAATAGGCAAATGGCAGCTCAAGAGCCAGGTGTGTGTTTATGAGCTCTGAGCCCTTGAAATGAAATAAATTAACCCTGGGAAATAAAGATAACGAGCACCGTAGAAAGTTTGCTTTCATCTTCCAACACTTGTTATATAACAAGTAGTACCAAAGAGTTCCCTCCTCCCTCTCGCCTCCCCCAGCAATTCATCAGCCATTAGGGACTATTTCACTGCGGGGTCTCAACTCTTCCTCAAGTTGCTCTGCAGAAACCCCTGCCCTAACAAGGAATGTGAAAGTTTGTGAGGATCCTTCAGCAGGCAACAAGCACTGACCAAAACATATCTCCTGTTCCCTCAGCAAAAAGGATGGCTCCCACTCTGTTTATGACATGAATAAAGGTTTGGGGAAAAGGAAGTATCTGGGATCTTGTGTTACCATGGTGACCACCCCCTGCAGAAGGCCAAGTGACTTCAGCTTGTTGACAGAATGATTTGTAACAGAGTTTCAAAAAAAATGTGCTTTTCCTCATGTTTTGACTGAAACAACTCTTTTTTAGCTTTGTCTTATGCCTCATCTTTGGGCTGCACAACAATATGGCTAGAGCATCGGAAAATCTGTTGATGTTATTTACTGCTCTGAAGCCCCTGGCACGAAGGAAGGAAGGGAGAACAATGCTGTTCAGCACCAAAAACGTCTGCAGTGATTAGCATGAAATGCCTTATTGCTTGGCCCCATTGGACCAAGGAGGAGACAACTTATTTTAGATCGATTGTGTGCTTTACAGGCTGTCTGCAGCGAAAGATCCTGCGGCTGAGCTTCAGCTGCTTGGCCAAAATCTAGGCACTGCAAGTGCAGCTACAGAGAGCTGGTAGAAGCTTCAGGCTTGGGCCACTACCCACCAGAGGAGGGAAAACAAGTGCTAAGAGGTACAAATAGAAGGGGGAAGGAAGAAGGACAGATAGCTGTAACTCTGCTTTGGTGCCAGTGCTAAGCCAAAGCCCTCCTACCTCCCCCAGATCTGTTTCCAGGCTTGAAGCCATTAATTCAAAATTTAATACCAGAGCTTTTAAGCATCAACAGGGAAAAATTGTTTCCAGCACTTCAAAATATTTTGTGTAAGGAATTCTTTTTCCTAAGTTTTCAATTTATGTGACAGTGTCATAGTTCTTTTTTTTTAACATTTATGACTAGAAATGTTATACTAAAGCAATGCAATCATCAAGAACTCTTAGGTTAGTGAAGAGCTACTGCTGATCCCTCAAGCTGGTCATCTGTTTCTCTTTCAGCTACTGCAGCTGACATTCTGCAAAGTGTGACAGTGCCAAGCAAACAGGATTTGTTCTGGTGCAGAATTTCACAGTAGAAAATGATAACCTAAAAGACTTAACAGGTGCCTGGCCACCACCAAAGCAGCTGTACTGAAAATACCTTCTAACTGCAAAATTAAAGAGTCCCAAGCAAACTCTCTTCAGAAGTCTCTGGTGCAGATTTCTGGGATACATTCTTTTAGGTGTTGATTTCTTTTGGTTGGAAACCAAGATGGCTCAGGAGATATTGAAAGTTTCATCGAGTCTTACTGGCAAAGGATTATCAGATACAGAATCAAGATGAGACAAGGTAGACCTCAAAGAACATTTATTAGCCCAGTGAATATGTAACTCCTGGGTTGGGTGGGGTGCTGGGTAACCTGGGTGGGTGAGAAGTGTCCTTGCCTATGGCAACAAGGTTGGAACTAGATGATCTCTGAGGTCCTTACCAGAATAAACTATTCTACGATTCTGTGACATGAACCAGGAATTTTTAAAATCTGACATTTCCATAGGTTCAAGTCCAATAACAAATTGAGAGGAAGTTTAAATTACACTGGAACGAACACTATCAAACTCACATGACTGCTCAGGCAAGGGAGCATCACCCACCAGAACTGCTCCAGAGATTACAAAGAACTATCCTATGCTACAGGGAATAAAAAAAACTGGAAATCCCCACACAAACTCACTTTCAATGAGGCTAAAATGTTCAAACCAACAGTCAGAATGTGCCCACTGAACACCCAGAGATGCGCAACATGGGAGCCAAACCGGCAGCTGCCTGGTGCCCAGAGAAAGGCACTAAAATCCACCATTTCAGGACATACTTCCACACCCTCCTGAGCTTGTCAGACCTCTGCCTTCATTGTGTTTGGAAGCAAACTCCCCAAAAGAGTCAGGTAGAAGAAGACTTTCAGATTTATCGTGGAGATGCCATTCCCCGGCACGTGAGCTGCATTTCCTCAGTGCTAATACCGAGTGTAAATTTCAGCTTTTATTGATTTATAAATTCTTCTCACCATGTAAAATATTGTCAGATGCTAATTCTCTCTCCATAAAATGGCAAGCAAACGTCCAGCCATCTGTTTGGCTAATGAGAACAATCACCTGGACTACTTTTCAAGCATAACACATCCCAGTTTGAAACTGCTTTGCGGTGGAAGCACCTGTTCATACCTATCAATTAAAATGATAATTACTTTGTTAGTGAATATAACCAAAATAAAATAGCTACGCTTCTATTGTTTACCAATTAAGGCTGGTAATATATTTCTGTGCTCATGTATTCATCTTCCCAACCCGCTCCAAGACCGGATCTGTGTCATGCTAATTTGAGGTGATTTAAACTTTTCAACATTTGAGAACTTAGGTTTAGCACAAGCAGCGAAACCACAGACTTCCTCTGGAGACTCAGTGTCTACTGCAATCACATGGACACACCTTCCCCTTCAAAACAGAGGAGACCTCTCCCATGAAAGGGCCGAGATGAATGATGGAGCTGAACAAGAATAGGAAATATGCTTTTTGTGCAGAGTTCTTACTGCAGGGCAATTATCTGACTCTTTTTTTTTTTTTTAACTAACAATTAGCAGCAGTTAGCAATCAACTCATTACACCAATTGGATTGGGATGGCTTTTCTAGTAGGAGTGTTAAAACATTAAAGATAACTTAGGCAGGCAACTGAAAAATGTGGTACAAAAAGGGATGTTAAAATGTCCTCCAAAGAGCAAATGGGTACCTTTCAAGTCTCTTAGAATTAACACATTTTAGGTTCTAATTCTGCCCTCAGTGACAAATCCACTATTTTAAACAGTAGATAGTAAGATCTCAAATCAGCAAACTACTCTAAATGCAGATTTTGAGAAGAGCCAAATCTCTCAACATAATTTTTTTTCCTGTGAAAATCACAGTTTTTCTTCCTAGCAAAGAATACAGTTGTGGTCGTGAAGACAACCACAAGAAGAGCATGTCAGGAGGCCACCTGTGGAGCCAACAGGTTCTCTATTGCTGAAGAAACAAAGTGACATGGGTCTGAGGAACACTCCCCCCATTTTTACACTATAACCTCTCCCAACTGCCTAACTTTGGATGGGATCATCTCTGTTGGGCTTTTCTGAGGCTCTTACTCATTTCCCCAGTAGGAAGGAGTACTGGAATTGAATTCAGGTGGCCTCATTCCACATAGGCTAAATGAGGTGACACACGAGGTGACTCCTCTGACAACCGTGGCTGCACCAAATTTATGCTGGAACACATGTCGAGTGGGCAAGTTTGCTTTCACATCCACTCTTGTCTTCATTACTGGATGGAACTTGATACATCTGTCAAACAAGAAAACTATTTTCTGGTTTATGGCTCTGCACTTATTTTTTCCCCTCAAGGGAAATTCACTGCAGGTATCCCAGCGCAAAAAGAACATTTGTATTTCATATACAGCGCCGTGACCAGTAGCACTTTAGGAGATAACAGACTTCACCCACGGGTACCTTTTTCATAGTTCACTGAAATGTGCATGTCTGGCACAACAGATATTAAATATTTTTCTTCGTCAGTTTACTCACACAATCCATCACAAGCTGACATCGGTAAACACGATTGCGTTAAGCCATCTCAACACTTTCCAGTGTAGCTGAGGTGCCTGGGAAGTGACAGTGATTTTAATATTAGCTTTGACCGAGATAAATTCTGACATGACTTCCACCGTATAGATAATCCTCTAAAGACCCTGATAGACAGAGCCCATTTGACGTCCTCGGAGCACCAAGTGCACCCCTGTCACTTTGAAGGATTTGTTAGCCTCCAGTCACCCCCGGCCATCGCGACAAAAAAAGCAATTGGCTGCAGGACAAGAAACCTGCAGTGGAACAAAACTGATTCTTAAAATGGATCCTACCCACTTTGTGGCTTTTACTGAAGGAACTGAAAACACTCCCTACTTTGTTTCTACATAAATAACTATCCTGTGACGAAATACCCAAAGGAAATAAACCACCCCTTTTCCAAATATTGTCACGAATCACAGAATCATCAAGGTTGGAAAAGACCTTCATCAAGACCAACCGTCTGCCCTACAACCCTGAACCACTAACCCATTTCCTCATGCGTTACACTTTCGTCAAACCCTGCTTTGCTTTGCTTTGCTTTCTGTATGAAAATCAAGAGATAAACAAAACTGCCAGTGGGTGGGTAATGTGCCAGAAGACCAGTGCTTATACTCGTCTCTTCCAGGTCACACCTCCTCAGCAGCTTGGTGCCACTGGTCCAGCAGTGGTGCGATGGAAATGAAGAATGGAACTGTGGTCATACGGCAGGGAGGTATGAAGAAAACATTCCTCTGCTCTAAACTCAACCATTCATTGTAAGGTTTTGTGGAGAAATTCAATTCTAAAATTGTTCAGACCTAATGCAAACTGCCTTCTTCAAAAAAGCTGGAGAGGGACTTTTTAGGATGTCAGGTAGTGACAGGACTAGGGGGAATGGAGCAAAGCTGGAGATGGGTAGATTTAGAGTGGAGGTGAGGAGGAAGTTCTTCACCGTGAGAGTGGTGAGAGTCTGGAATGGGTTGCCCAGGGAGGTTGTTGGGGCCCCGACCTTGGAGGTGTTTAAGGCCAGGCTGGATGTGGCTCTGGCCAGCCTGATCTAGAGTGAGGTGTCCCTGCCCATGGCAGGAGAGTTGCAACTGGATGATCCTGCGGTCCCTTCTAACCCTGACTCATTCTATGACGTGGTCTGGGTGATCCTGCTGTGGCAGGGGATTGGACTGGATGATCTTTCGAGGTCCCTTCCAATCCCTAATGATTCTATGATTCTCATCAGCCACACAGACTGTGCACTGGTTGTTCCATTTTTAATGGTTCCTGGTGACTAACTGATGATGTTTAGTTACTGTCAAATTTCAGACCAACTTTCACTTAAATGCACCATCAGCAACATCAAATTGCATCATTGATCTGAGTTCTTTCCTGAAAAATCAGCCAAAGAAACTATATTTGAGAGGTTCTACCAGTCACTGAGAGCACAGAACACTCCATCACTGACATTGAGGCACTTCAGATTTTCTCCTTGGTGCTATCAGCAGTGTGTTGAGCTGGCAGCAGGCAAGCTGCACAGATTCAGCCTTTGGCAGTGCTGCTGACATCAGATCATCCACAGTTTACCTACCTACAGTGGTTCTAGCACCTAAGCACTGACAGCCACAAGCTCAGTATTGGTCAAAAGGCTTCTTCCTTTTATCCTTTCCCATCTTCATGCATGCATGTATCTCAGTGCTCCCTCTGGAGCTGTGACTCGTTCCACCTGCAGGCTGGCTGCTAGGATACAGCACCTTACAGGAAGAAAAGGGGAAGAAAAGGCGACAGAAGAAAGGAGTCAGCCTTGGTATTTGCCTCTGCCGCTCTCTCGCCCTTCCTCAGACGTGCAGCTTTGGAACTGAAGTCACAGAAAACATTATTTGTGTTCCTGTGGTCAGCACTGATCCCTCCTTGTGACTTCCCAAAACCACAGCTCTTGCTGCTGCTATGAGAAGGAAGCATCCTGCGTCGTCCCGAGAAGTGCAGAGTTCAGTGAGATCAACAGCGCGGAGTTGTACAACTGCCTCGAGGCTTTTCCTCTGCTCTGCTACACCTCCAACAGTTCTTTCAGGACCACTTGCTTCCCAATGGCTCCCAGCCACACCTCGAGCTCTTCCAGCAGCTGGCTTCAAAAAGCAGCACATCTGTGTGTAACTTCACCCTTTTTACTCTTCTTCCACAAGGGCTTGCCTTCTTCCCTTCCCAGTAGTTACAGAACCAGCGATTGTTGCCTTTCTTTCTACTCTTTTCCCCACAATTACTTTCAAATCTTTTCTGACCCAAACTTCATCAAGGGAGGTTAATGGTTGGACTCCATGATCTTTAAGATCTTTTCCAGTCTAAAGGATTCTATGATTCTGTGAGAAGCTGCACCAGGGGAAGTTTAGGTTGGCCATGTGGAAAAGCCTCTTCCTGGAAAGGGTCCTCAGGCCTTGGAACAGGCTGCCCTGGGGTGGGGCTTGAATTGCCATCCCTGGCCATGTTTCACAGTCATGGAGATCTGGAAGGTAGGGACAGAGTTTAACTGTGGCCTTGGGACAACTGGGTTCATGGTTGTACTCTAAGATTTTGAAGGTCTTTTCCAACCTAAAGGACTATATATATGTTTGATTTACTGTTTCTTAATTAACAGCCCACTTAGACTGAAGAATCCTTTCTCAACAGCACAGCCAGGTGCCCACATGCTCACCGAGGCACCTTCACACCGTTGCCTAATACCCACGTGACTAAACAGAAGTCATCTACAACACAGCCACGCAGACCGTTCGGCTCTTTCAGCAAATCTCGCTTCAGAGAAGACAAGAATATGCTGGAAACAAAGAGCCGGGACACATCAAACGCCATTCTGTGTGATTTTAAGTTTATGAATAATAAATAAACCAATTAATTTCTCTGAAAATAAGACTCTCTGCTGCAACCCTGCACATATGTTCTAGCAGAGTGTTTTATTTAGTTCCATAGATGTAATTAAACGTGTCATTCATTTGTTCTCCATTATGGTATTTCAGTCAAACATAAACAGCTTTCAGACTTGATTTGCGAGAGAGCTGCAGCGAGCCAAGAATTTGCTAACTTCAGAGCAAGAGCTCAAGAGGGCTTCAACAGGCATTTAGCTGTTCTCCCTTCCACTCCCAAAGAAATTGACATTAAACAGCTACACACACTCACTCACGTGTGTAAGCAAAGTACCAATTTATCACGGCATTAACGACAGAAGAAGTTGACAGGCTGCTCACCCCCACTCTACATTGATAGATTAAGCCTTCACAGCATGTTCCTCCTGATCTTGAGGGTTTATACGGAATCATGCCTCTGGTTCGGCCATGCTCAGTAGTTTCCTCCCATTTGTACTGGTGGAAACTGGGTGCTCCTGGCAGTTGTGTAAAGGAGTCTGCTCCTGTGAATGGCCAGAACAGAGAGGAGGGGAAGAGCACAAGGAAACTGCAAGGTCAAGTGGAGAAGGGCAGCTAATTCCTGTGTTTTAACAAACAGAAGTGCAGCCTATCAAGAAAAGTCCCTTTCATGTCATAAGTGATGCAGTTTGACTGTGGTGGAATTCAGCTCAGCCATCACCTGTCTGAAAAACCTCATTTATGAAGGGGGTGGCAATGGCCACATGAACACCGGGAAGCATTTTTTTCAGAGAGAAGCCTATTGACAAGGCTGTAGCACAGAAAGAATGAGCTGTGAAGAGAATTATCCGCCACAAGATAACTCACTGCAAGGTCAAACGCTGACCTTTCTCTGATGAGGCAAAAGAGGCTCTCAGGAGGCAACAGAAGAGGAGTTGTTTGAAGGTGGAACCAGGCCAGATCGGCTTCCTCTAGAAGACTGCGAGCAACTGTCATTGCTCTCTGAAAGGATTAGCTACCAACAGAAGACAGTTAGAACTGTTTGGAGTTTTCACCCTGATGTGCCAAAAGTCAGGATTTTCCCATCTCTCGGTGGCTGCACATCGTTCACAAAACCTCAGGAAAGTCTGCTCCGAATATTTTCTATTCTGAAAAGGTCTGCATCCCTTCTCATACCAAGTATCAATAAAACAGAACAACAGGAATATGAGGCCCCAGAATAATTAAGATATCATCCATTAAGTATGTTAAGAGCATGCCCAAGCTGAACTGGAAAAACTACCTAATACCTCTTCGAATCATGGAACTGCTTAGTTTGGGAAAGACTTCTAAGATCATTGAGCCTTACTGTTAATCCAGTGTTGCCAACTGACCCCTAAACAACGTCAGTCAGCACATCTTCACAGCTTTTCAATCTCTTCAGGAATGGGGACTCCACCACTTCTGTGTCCCTGTGCCCCTTTTGGGGAAGAAGTCATTCCTCATGTCCAACCTAGGCTTCTTTTGTCATAACTTGAGGCAATTTCCTCTTGTCCTTGTTCCTTGGGAGAAAAGACTGACCCCCACCTTGCTCCAACCTTATTTCAGGTTCTTCATAGACTGCTATCCAGAATTTCCAGGGTCCCCTAAGTTTATTTTAAGTCCTACAACATGACCTGAAGCTACGTATTCTAGATTCTCCACACAAAGACAGATGGTAGCCCTCTCCAAGGGGCATTCCGTGAATGCCCAAGAGCCTTGGAACCCACTAAGAGGTGGTTGTTCCGCTAAACATTCAGCCTTTGTCACTAAGGAACTCGGTGAGTCACTTGGGTCTGTCCTTCAGGTTCCTGAGGTGAGCATCACGCAGTACCTAGACATGAGGAAGTGCACTCAAAGGTCTCAGTCAAGGCCCACAGCTGCTGCATCTCAATGGATCGGGCTGCTACATCCCATCTAGGGCAGGCCTAGAAATATTTTAATCTCTGAGTGGGTTCCCAGTGATGCAGTGAGAGACTCAAGAACAGACGTTGGCAAGCAGGCATTCTTTCTCAGTGCAGGGGCTATCTCCACCAAAGTCACACACACCGTGTGCAAGCAAAGCCCAGGATTAGACTACAGTGACGGATATGGACTCACGGTAAACTGATGAACTTGCTTTACACATTCAGTACTTTTCTGATAACTGATTTTCACAGGTACACGCCTTCAATGCATGCGCAGCTGAGGTCCTCAGTGGCCACAAGAAGGGTGCTGGTGGCCTTCTATGATAAAGGCTATAGTCTTCTTTACCTTAAACTTTCAAACTTTGTTGTTTGCTAATTGGGATTTGGTCTGAGCCAGTTCTAATACAGCCGTGTTACAGCTCATTTGTAACTTCTTTATCTCCCAGGTCATTCTGTTCTCTTGCAGTCCTTGCCAGGCTATCTCAGTTCTGTAGGCTCCGCTGTTCCAGCGGCAATCCCCTCCCCATACATAGACACCTATGCACGTATCTTTGATTAGAGCTTGCATCCAATTCAGTAATGAGACCAGTAATGCCTGTGCTTTTAAGAGAAGTTTGGGTTTGTTGATTAAATATTTACTACTAATAAAGCTCTACATTCGCTTAAAATGAATGAGATGTTAACATACAAAAGATCTGCTCCTTTAATCTGCTATGTATTTCTGTGAGCCTGCAGCTTTTTAATTTTCCAGGTTAACCTCATTGTGCATCATAAATGAAACGCTTAGACAGAATATTGTGTGGCCAGGGAGAAATCCTACAATTTAGTCTCTGAATCAAAGAAAGTAAAATGTTATCTGGAAAAAAAAACCCTGAACCAAATTTTCCTGGGTGAAAAAAAAAAACCCACAAATACTACTGAAATAACAATTTCTCCAAGTAGTAAAAATTCAAGTGGTTGAATTAAATTAATTCTGTTTGTGGGGGTTTGTTTGTATTTCAATACATAATTTTTGCAAGGCCAGATGAAGGGTTTTATCCTACAAGAGATGCCAAACGCCCTCAGGAACCACAAGTAGTCAGATGCTCAGTCTTTGTGTAAGTAGTTTCAGTAGGAGCAGTAGCAAGTAACTGTCATTTATGGAGGATTCAGCCTGTATCACTTGCAAATTCTCTGCTGTTCTCAATGGCAGGAGTTTAAGACACTTGGATATTATTATATTCGTTTAAATGAACAAAAGCTGTATCCCATTAAAAAATTAACTATTCAAACCTTTGACACCCATCCTTGGGGACTCTGGGATAGAAGTCAAGGTCTACAGGAATTGTTTGCTTTCAAGACCAAAATGTGCAAGTTATAATTCTGTGGCAGCACGTGGGAGGCTGTTGGTAAAGTAGCAGATGCACGTTAAAAACCCAGTATGGGCTTCAGGAAAACATGTGTCATTTCCCATAGAATAATCTGTCATATGCTCACAGGCACAATATCCACAGGGCTCCGCTCAGCAAGGAAACAGGAGCCATTTCATACTACAAGTCCTTACAACCCACAGTATACAAGTTGCAACCTGGAATGGCTGCTGTTCAAGCGGATCATGATGTCCTTAAAGACCTTCCGTCTTTCAGGACAAAACGTAAGTAATTGCTAATTCTGAACAAGAAGATGGAAGTAAAGCTTTATCCCAAACAAATCCCTCCAGTGTTAGAAGATCAACACTTAACCACATATTCTGGAAGTCAGCTGACATTTAGGCCAGGTCTGAGCTCAGACTTAATAGTAATAACAGTTGACCACACTCACCACACCCACGAAGCTGTGGTATCAAGACACTTAATTCAAATTAAATCATATGTGATAATTCATGCTGAAAGCCACAACTCAGGGCAGTAAAGCCAGACATCAGGTTTAACAAGCCACAGCTTTCCTCAAACTCGTCCACATCCTGAATTTTATTAAGAACTTGGGCAGTGAACTTGGGGCTCCTGACCAGATGGCAAAAAATCCCCAAGCTCGGTGTGATTCTGCGATGCTGGAGTTGAAAAGGCCATTAGGTTGCTGAGTAAACAGTTCCCTCATCCCTCCTACCTGCACACTTGTTTCCTCTACTTATTCTCAGTTTTATTTCTTCTTTTCGTGCCAGCACCTACACTTGAATCAGCCCACCCACTTTTCATCTGCCAAGTGATCAGTTTTTGCTCCTGAAAACACACAGCTACTTGGCAAAGACTCCCAGCGCTCTTCTGTGAGGATACTCTCAGCCTTCCCTCTTCCAAAAGCAAGTGAGGATCACGTACGTATTTACAAATGCTGTAGTAGAAAGCCTGGAGCAGCAGCAGCTCCAAATGAAATAAAGCCACGTCCGTGTGAGAATTAATAATAAATGTGAACACGCAGTGCTGCCTGAAGAGTCCTGCCACTTTGTCTCCCGTGCTGCTCCTCGGAGAGCCACCTCTAGCTGGGGATTTGTCACGTACATAATACGGAGCACAGATACCAGGAGAATAAAATCACTTCTGAAAAAGGGCGGCGATTTGGAAGCCAGGACAAGATGGGCTTTGTGCCTGGTGCTGCACTCCACGGTAGTGTCTGTCTCATGTGAAAAAACTCAGTTTATCCTGACATCAGCCTCTTCAGATCCATTCACTTCATCTAAGATTTCTGAGATGGAAGAGGAAAATTCTAGACTTTAATTCCCCAGAATTTTTAACCAAGTGAAGCTAAAAGCAAAAGGGACACATTGGGGAGAAGGAAAAGCAGAGAGTTAGAGAGAAAAGTGTTCTGCAGCAGCAGGTACCTTTGCTACCGTGACTTTGAGAAGTTATCTACAGCATGATGGAAGCATTCTGGCAAAGCCACAACTCTCTTTGTTGGTCTCCAGTGGGACAATAAGCAAATGACCCTCACCAGATGTCCTTCACAAGAAGCACAAGTGAGCACGAGCAAGAAGAGGCCTCTACAGCTCACCACCAACTCTAAAGAGTTTGATAGGCATCACAGCCCATAATCTTGAGTTCTTGATTTTCTGAGGAAGTCACAGAGAAAGAAACTGATCCCACACATTCAGTTACAGGTGACCATATTGCCATGAGTTCTCCTGACATCTTTCTGTATCCCCGATTACAGCTCTGCATCCAAAGAAGTTACTTCAATGGAAAATCAGGAACTAGCCCATGGCATGTCCCATTCCCACTGTACAAGGCACTCGGGGCTGTTCTCTCCCTCCTCCCACATTGTTGAGTTTAAGTTAATGATTTAAAAGTAATTAAATTCAAGAAAGCGTGACAGATTAAATTAAAGACTAATCAAATAAATAAATTACTGGTTTCACACACATCCATTGTTTTAGGGAACAGGACAAAAGGAACTAGATGGTGAGAGTAAACAAGAGTGAAAAAAAGTAAGAAGTGAAAACCACTTTAAGCAGCCGAGAGACATCACAACTGACTAAGATTAACTTTTCTCTCTGTTCTGCTGCAAAATAGCCTCTGTATCAGCTAACGAGACAATCTAATGAGACCTATCAGGGGACTGCTATAACAAGATTAGGAGAGGGACCAGTAGTGAGGCTGTTTCTGCACAATCGAGAAAGGGATTTGTATTTAATTAACAACATTTATCTCAACAGTCCATTCCTGAGGAATAGTCTGATAAAGGCAACAAGTCTCTCAAGCCAATTGGTCATTTACCCTCATGGACAGTTTTAGAAGAACAAATCTGTGATAACCCTTTGTGGATTACTGTGAGGATATACCAGAACTAGCATTTCATTGGCACTAAACTTAAAGAAAGTTGGATTTAGGTCATTCTGCTTTCTCATTCCAACTGCTAAAGCCTGAGGATGAGTGCCTGATAGTTTTCAATAAAAATAATTTTGTGGCAATAAGATTAGGAGAACCCTAGGAGAGTGCAAAGAAACATCGGGTTTTACTACTTCTAGTAACTCTTCACTAGTATTTTTTTTTTGCAGCCTGCAAGGCACCAGCAAGTTCTATAAAAATGACTTTACATGTGAGTACAAAACGAGAACTGCTGAAATATTTAGAGAGTGAATGCCTACACACTTAGTACCTTCACACTTCAGAAGAGTCCCTCAACTTGAGCCATTTAAAACAAGTACCATTCAGTACAGCTGACTGATCTAAAAGTAAGAGAGACTATTGTACTCAGCTCTAACTACCAGAACAACCACAGAACGACGACGATAGCTCTTTAATTCCTATTTGTTCAGAACAATTGAACTACCACACTCTGATGTGAACTTCAGGCTCCCTAAGTACCAGAGCAGTCAGCGCTCAGGCAGAAAAAGTTATTTTGGTTCTTCTCCTACCTTCCCTGGGTAAAAACAACTACCATCCTGCCAGTGACTCCAACACAAAACAGCCAGATATGAAAACCTCCTGTTGCTTGTCTCTGCTGGAACCATGGTGTGTGTTCTCACTTCCATCGTCAACTTCTTTGTAAACTGAAGTCATTACGGTTGAGCAGCTAATTGGTAGATGAAGCTTTCTGAAGATACCAAAGCTTCTAAGCCTGTTCACTAGGTAGACAATAAAAACTATATAACTCTTGTTGTCCCATCATTTCACCATTAATGTTAATATCTCTAACTTTAGACTCTAGCTCAATGGATGACAATTTCAAGGCCTTGACAGATGAACCTCCTCCAAGGTCATTCCATTAGTTTACTCTGTGTTCCTTTTGAGTGTTCTGATTCTCCTCACAGACTACACGGGTATTCATTTCACAACTGTCACTGCAAGAGGCTGCTCAGCAGTAGCAGTGTCTTGAATCATCAGCTCAACCAGATACAAAAGCAGCAGAGAATCTCCAGCTGCACACACACCCACCTCCCTACCACACACAGACTGCCAGGCTGCAGACAGACTATGCAGCGAAGAAAGTTGGAATTTTTTTGGCAAATTAGTCCTAAAAGCTTTTCTGAATTAAATGGGAAAACTACAGAAGTGTCAACTGTACAAGCTTTGGTTCCTTGGGCTAACAGCAACAACTCAAGACACCTTACACCTGGCTCAGGCCATTCAGACAACATCGTCCACGTCTCACTTCGACAAAGGCATCTTCCCACTTGGGAAAGGGCCTAAACACAAACATGAACTCAGGACTAAGGGGCCGCATGCTATCAGCATTCTCCGCAGATCCTTCCCCGGTGCTTTGTATCATCCCATATTGATTGGTGGATGCTTGTACTCATCCGAGACCTGGATTTACTGCCTTTAATTAATTTAATTCTCTTAGCTCCAGCTAAGTAGCTTGACACCTTTTTATTACGTAAAACCAAGCTTTTGCAGGCTCAATCTTACGTAGTTCTGAGCACTGACAACCAACATGCTGTTCCAAAGAATGCTGAGTGCATTTGGAGGGACTCCCTCCATCCTACAGCAGCAAACAACAGATATCCCACCAGATCTCTTTTTTCCTTATTTTCAGACTCTCTGGAGCATGAAAAAAAGTAGTTTAGTCTTGAATACAGTGAAAGTTCCATTTAATGGAATCCAGGCTGATGGAATATGGATCCTGAGAGCTTATGTAGCTCTCATACCATGCAAGTCTTCTACAAGACTTGGCACTGTACTGTACCAGACATGAAAATTATGGTTGTAAGGAAACAATCAGGTGCCAGGAAAATGCTGTCTGCTTTGTACTATAGGACTTAACACTGTCACAGGCAGCCCTTCCCCTTCTTTACAACCATATATCAGTAATTCATTCATATTCCAGATATCCCACCATTCGGAGAAATAGTGTGTTATCAGCACTGTTAACAGCAACTAAAATGGTATGACCTGCTTAAATGCATCTAACACTGATTTGATACCCGTTAACACTAAAACAATAATTTCTTTTTAGACCATTCCCTCAAAAATTATTTTTTTAAAAAGGAAAAAAAAACGTTTTAAACTGACCGTTCAGTTTCATGCCCTCTTAGAATCATAGAATCATCGTGGCTGGAAAGGACCTCCAGGGTCATCAAGTCCAGCCCTCATGCCAACATCTCCCTAAATCTTAGAACATGGCCTCAAGTGCTCTGGCTACTCATTTATTAAACACCTCCAGGGACAGTAACTCCACCACCTCCCTGGGCAGCCTGTTCCTGTCTATCACCTCAGTGAGTTATGTTCTACATCTCATAGAATCATAGAATCATCCTCCAGGGTCATCAAGTCCAACCTTTTCTCCTAGTGTCTAACCTCTAGACCATATCCCTAAGCATCACATCCACCCATTCCTTAAACACCTCCAGGGANCTATCAATCAACACCCCCACGTCCCTCCCCACCAGGCAGCTCTCCAGCCACTCCTCACCAAGCCTGTAGCGTTGCTGGGGGTTGTTGTGACCAAAGTGCATGACCCAGAACTTGGCCTTGTTAAACCTAATACAGTTGAGCTCAGCCCATCGCTCCAGCCTGCCCAGATCCCGCTGCAGAGCCTCCCTACCCTCCAGCAGATCGACACTCATGCTCAATTTTGTGTCATCTGCAAATTTCCTGAGGGAGCACTCAATCCCCTCATCCAGATCATCAACAAAGATATTAAACAAGACCGATGCCCAAACTGGGCCCTGAGGGACACCGCTTGTGACTGGCTGCCAAGTGGATTTCAACGCGGTTCACCACCACCCTCTGGTCTCGGCCGTCTAGCCAATGTCTAACCCAGCGAAGAGTCCTCCTGTCTACGCCATGAGCATCTTGCAAAATACAGTTCGAGCCCTTTTCTTTCAGGAGAAATAACAATTTTCTTCCCATAATCTTGCAAATCTTGACGAAAGCACCTCAGTTTGCACATGAACAAGGTAAAGAACACTCCTAACGTGCTGTGAAAACAGCCTTAGTCAGAAATTGCACTTTTAGATTTCTTTTAGACAATTTAGACCTAGATTTTCCCCCTTAAGTTTAGGAGAAAAACACCAGCTAAGATATGCACCCCTTGCTACCCAAGTGATGTCCAAATCGGTCATTCCACACAAAACCAGGAGTTATGGCTGCTTGTCGCTTTTTACCAGTGTGACAGTACACACAGTGGGCTTACCTGAAGAGAAATAAATATCCTGCAACTCATGAGAAAACAACAAGAAAATATAAAAATGCTTCTGAAAAAATCCTCAGACCACGTATTAGAAATCTGCTCAACGCTTGGAAAATTACGCAACTGGAAGTGGCAGCAAAATGGGAAAATCTGTTTATTATACATTAACTTCCTTCATTAAAGCCAAACAAAAACCTTAAATGTAAGTATTTTGGCACATTTATGGCTTAGAAACTGTGCAGAAACGGCAATGTGACGTTAACAGGAATCTGGCTGTGCTACAATCCCCTTGGCACCTCTTGTACTGGAAGTGACCACCCAGAGAGAGAACTAGATTTTCATCCCTCCTTTCCAGTACAAACTTTCAAGACACTAACTCTCATTTTAAATTCATAATATCTATCTTTAAAATTTATTCTAAGAGCAGTTACCTCATTCTTTTCATAGAACTTGAGGAGAGACCATCATATTCATTAAGGAGGGGCAATGCACACAGGCACATCACCAACATGGCAGGAAGCTCCCATCTCACCTCCCTGCACCTCCTTACGTCACTAGTCAGGCAGCAATTCACACCATTCAGAAATAACATCTATCGTACAATTTCGGGGCTGTTTAGGTCTTTTATGCTTTTTAAAAAGTTCATTACAATTCAGAGATCACACAGCATCCGCAGTTTATTTTTTAAAAGATCAAATTCATTCTGAACCTATTCACAAAGCACTTGAGAATCCGTATTATGAAAACAATCATTCTTCATCGCTAGATTCACAGCAGGAGAAAAGGAATCAGGTATTGCTTTTGACTCAGGTAGATGGCAGAGGCTGTAGCAATTGCTCTTGATTTAAAAGACACCCATTCCCCACAGGATTTCAGACTAAAAAAAACAAAGAGATCAGGAGCCCTGGAATATCCCACGCATGTTTATCAAACTAATGCTGCGGCACAAGAGAGGGTGAGTATCTCCTTTGGTCTAGACAGATGAGTCATCAGATAGCTATAGATCTTTCTAGACCCTGCTGGGCAGGAGTATCAGAAGAGCTGACAAGTAAAGCTGGTCCAGGATTTCCCTTGATGAAACCTCTGATTTGTGAATATTTGGGTTTTCTAGACATTTCCCTTAATTTCAAAATTAAGTTCTCTTCAGAGTAATGTTAAGTAAAGAGGGAAAAACCACATGTACCTACTTTTAATGGTGGATATGGTTTCTTGAAGAATAAACCATTTTAAATAGAACTAATTTCAATTATTACTATGTCCTGTTCTTCCCTCGCTTGTTTCCACCCAACCATGCCGTAATACTTGGACTTTCAGATGGAAGTGCAAGTCTCCAGCACTGGAAAATTATATATAAATAAACTTCCAAAACATCATTGTGATTTTGAGGTTGTTCTTGCAGTTTACTGTCTACCACAGATCAAATTTAAATGTGAGAGCACAAGCTCACAGCAAACACAAATCTTACGGAAATGTATTTCCTTTACATCTCTAACAGAGCATTCAGGGAAGTGAATTTCATCACTCAGCGTGGTAACACAATCACATGTGATGCCTTTTTATTTTGTTACCCTCTTCCAATTGAATAAACTTGGGTTTTTTAATGCTGCCTGATTTCAACTTGCAAAGTACCTCGTTTATTCTACAATGGACTTACAACTTGTTAAGAGCATAAGTGTCTGCACAGGTAGTTATCATTTGAGCTAAGCAATCGACCTGCAGTTAAACCACTGTTCAAGCAATTTCACTTCTACCAATGCAAGCTCTGAGGTGCTGAGTCACAAACTCTTTATTCTCCCTGCTTTGCCATAAATCCACTAAGAATAGTCAGTAGTCTATATATGAAGCTCTCCTGGCTAGTGGGAACAAGCAAGCAACTTGCTAGTTCCAGCCAGGATCTTTGTTTCACATGGCCAAAAGTGCCCAGTGTCTTCTGGTTCACCTGTGTTCTCCTTTCACCTGAGAAACAGCATTTACTATCCTATATGTGCCCACGTCACACTGAACAAAGCAACCAGCAATGACCTCTTACATAAAGCCAGAATTCAGAGGAGAAGGTAATAACAGGCTACAGGCTGGGACTTTTTATGAGGGACTCTACTGATAGGACAAGGGGGTGGATTTTAAGCTAAAAGAGGGCAGATTTAGATCAGATCTAACAAAGAAATCTCTCCCTATGAGGATGCTGAGGCACTGGAACAGGGAAGTTGTGGAAGTTCCATTTCATCCCTGGAAATGTTCAAAGTCAGACTGGCTGGGGCTCTGGGCAACCTGATGTGGTGAGAGGTGTCACTGCCCATGGCAGAGGGGCTGGAAATGGATGATCTCTGAGGTCCCTTCCAACCCAAACCAGTCTGTGATTCTGTGTGTCTGGCACTATCTTGGTGTTTAAAACTTGCAACAGCAACAAGAAACTCCAGGAGTGACTAATTAATCCTGGATGCTGCCCTACGGTGTAACCAGCCTCTGGCTGATGGGAGTCACTGAAGGTCTTTGCAAGTGGAGGAACGCACACTGCGTTACTGAACCACCACAAATACAGCTCTGTGAACTACGAGGGGGAAGGCACAAGGGGTTAATTATAAGTCAAGTGCCCCTGAAATATATTTTGCTCCCCAGGATTTTAACCTGTAACTAATAGTGCAAGTAAAACTGTCACCCCCCTGTTAATGGCAAACTACACTATCATTTATATTATTCCTTTCCCTCAGGTATAATAAGCTTTGTACTATATGGGTGCTGTTAACAAGGGAATTTGGAAGAACTCTGAGGCTTGTAATTCCTTTTTTATAAAGGTAATCACAGCAGAGCTACAGTCATAAAGCTTTACATCACGTTCATGCACGATCTTCCAGCAGGGTTACTCCTGTGTGAATGGTAGCAAAGAGAACATGTTAAATGATCTCCAGGCGTTGAGTTCTGAGCAGTGATTTGGACTTAACAGCGTCAGATTGGCCCATGACAAGCCAAAAGAGACGAATAATGCCACAAGCCTTCCAAAAATCAGAGCAGTGCCAACAACTCTCGCTCCTTCTCTGGCTGCATCCTTTAGCTGTGACTCAGGCTCTTCACCAGTATGAATAGTTCAAGGAAGATGACAAGTATTTCACACAAAGATTCCAAAATGGCAAAGACAGCAGGGCTTTTGTTTGCCATATAGCTTTAGAGAAAAGACACGCTGACACGTAGAGACAATCCCCACCCTGGTCTTGCTTACCACACGAGTGCTAACACAAGCTAGGATGCTTCCTGGTCACCTGGGCACATCTGGGCACATCTTCAACTACCACTGACCAACAGCCTCAGGTCGTTTTACACTATGCTGTTTCCAGCCACTCTACCCCAGCAGGACCTGGCACTTATTAATTAAATGCAAGTTATTAATAAATCCCATCCCCAAATCCATATCGGATCTCCCATTAACATGCTACAGAAGACAAAACTCACTTCTGAGAAGAAGGAAATCTCTGTCAAGTCAGCCAGCAAACACAACCCCCATTATTGCGGCATCTGATTCAAGCACTGGGTTACACGTGGCTTTAAGGCTTAGAAGGACCTCTGTAGACTTTACCGATGAGCATCAGTTCCAGACTTCCTGCAGCATTAAGTACCATAAATTGTTAAAGATCCTAACTTTCCACCCTACTTCAGAATCTGCTTAAAAGCCAACACATATGGAATTTCATCTGTTCTCTCATGGAGACTCAGGCTCCGAGTGACAACGGAACGCAGTTCCCTGCACCACACAGAACCCAAACATAAACACGTTATTCCTGCTGGATTTCTGCCATGAACCAACCCCGCTGTCTTCCAGACATAAACCAGCAAGATGTTCTTCCCATTGGTCCCAGGGTGTTGCTGCACAGTAAGACCATGTAGCTTTTTCTCCAGCAATCGTGGCTCCATCAGAATTACAGAGTGGGAACAACTGGGACTGCATGACATCCTAGAGTCAGCACGTGTGACTAGAGTGAAAACTAGACTTCTTCCACATTAGCATAATGTATCTCCCTTCATAAGAGTTGCACAGACTAACAGTCAGAAGTGGACAAGGCCATCACACAATTGTAATCCCCTGTAGAAGAGCGATTTTCACCTTGGCATTTCTTCTGCTCTCGTGCTGACCTGCAGCACTAAAACTCAGCGACAAAAACACAAACCGAGAATCACCAACCTTATCCTTCTAGTTGGATGAAACACCCAAGATTGGATCTACCCCTCCAGTTTCCAAGTGTCTACAGGTATTTAAAAAAATTGCAACATCATAACGAGGTGGCAAAATGATTAAACAAGATGATCAGTATTAACAGTGAAGAACAGCCATGGGAAACAACCAGGACCATTTCAATGTGTATCATGAGGCAGAAGACATCCTTCTGTCTGGAATTCCACTATCTGTCTACTCGGAGCAACAGCTGTGCAACGTTTTTGCACCAAGAATTAGGGCTGCAACTTTATACTAGAAAAACCCTTGTATAAGAACAGAGGAAAGCTCAGGAATAATCACTAAACTACATTTTAATATCCATGTTATATTAGCAAAGCCAAGAGTTAATTGATAATTTAAAAGGGTCTGAGTGATATATATTCACATTTGGTCATACTCATGCCTTCAATCTTACAAGAAAAAAAATCTACTATATTATCCAATGCAGGCATAATTTCATTCCATTAAGCAATCTTGTGCTGAAAGTAATTCTGGGATTATAAATCTAATGAGAACAAAATAAGTCTTATCCTATCCGAGCTAAAAGGTGCAGGAGAATGGTTCTGAATCTTACATGAATCTGCCATTAAGATGCTGGGATGGCTCTGCCTTGTAAGTAATGGAAAACTGAGGCCCCAGCTTTTCTTTTCAGGCTTATTTAACTCCACACAAGCAGCAGGCAATTAAAGAATGACCACACTGCTCTTTCAGATACCTGGGAACAACTAAAAAAAAACTCCCAAGTGAGGAAGAACAAGCCAAAAATTAGTATAATAAACCCACAACATCAACACACCAGTTCTGTGGCATGTTGGGCTGAAATTTCCTCAGCCTAGAGCTAAATAAAGTCTAGAAAGAGCAAGTCACATACAAGCCTTCACATTGCCATCAACTGTCAGTGGTATTGGTGTCTCAAAAGACCATGATGGATCCTACTGTCTTTATGAAGTAACCTAGTGCTCTGTCCCACCTCTGTCTGGCCTTTAATTCTTCCTGTAAGGGAGGGTGTATTCTGGAGAAATATAAAGCAGTTGATTTTATTAACCCACACCATCTTCCCTCCTTTGCTTCTGCTCTGAACCACCTCTAAAAATCTCAGTCACTGCATTGAAAAACCTTTGGCAGTTTCCCGCTCCCCAGCAGAACAAATCTGCAGAGAACAAACCACTGTGAACGTCTGAAGGTGACAAGCAAAGTCTGTTAAAACAAGAACGTTGTCATTCCAAAGCATCTATTTCCTCTGAATTTCTACAGAAATCTATCACTAATTAATAACTATGTGTGTCAGATACAACAGTGCATCAGCAATGAAGAGTCAACAATCAGAGATGCTTCTTCAGAGGAAGGTGGTGAGCGGTTCAGAGAGAAAAGGGAAGTGAAAGAGCCTAAACTGTATTTTATCCATTGCTCAACTACTATATAAAATCAATAAACTCACTTGGAAAACCAGATAGAGAAGTAAGGAGTCACAGGCTGGTTCTTCTCTTCTGCTGAGATGCTCAGACAACCTCTTTAAGCCACTTACATCTTCACCTTAGATGCCATCCGAGAATGCAGAACACAAGTCCAGTCTTCTGCAACCATGTTAACTAAGAAATTCAGATTAAAAGATGCCCAAAGTAACCATTCACAAGTGAATAAATAAACAATCTGAAATTAGAGAAAAATTCTCTTAACTCCAGAAAAACACCATCACTCCACCAGTTCTAGAATCCTAAAGGCAAGACAGCTCTCAGCCGCAGGGAAATGAAAAATAGCCATTACAGGACCAAAACCCTGGGAAACAATGTTTCTTTGAAGGATACTCTTTTTTTCTTAGAGACTTAATGTCTAAGTCAAGATATGTTTATTTTCGAGTATCTTTCTCACTTGTAGAGTTTTAATTTAGTTTTTCGTTGGGAACTTAAAGCACTGATGATCAATCTCAACACCAGGTTGTAGGCAAGGGCAGCGAGTGTGATTGCTTCGCCTTCGATAGGAAGATCTATATAAAATTTGTTGCTTGGCACAGGCTGCCCAGGGAGGTTGTGGAGTCTTCTTCCCTGGAGATGTTTAAAACTTGCCTGGACGTGTTCCTGTGCAACTTGGTCTAGGGGATCCTGCCCTGGCAGGGGGATTGGACTAGATGATCTTTTGAGGTCCCTTCCAATCCCAAATGTTCTGTGATTCTGTGATATATCATAGAATCATAGAATCATTACGGATCCAATCCGTTGCAGTCCAATCCGCCTGCAACAGCAGGATCACCTAAACCAAGTCACACAGGAACCTGTCCAGTCGGGTCTTGAACATCTCCAGAGAAGGAGACTCCACAACCCCCCTGGGCAGCCTGTATTTGGCTTTTTTTTATCCTTTTGACAACATTTATTCCTAATTTAGGCAAATTATGGGGTAAAAAAAATTGGATAGGCCGGTTGGTAACATAAGAAAGATAGGAAAAGATACTGGAACTTCCCAACCTCCTTTACCTTTCATCCCAGAACCACGTCACTTCCAAAAGTCAGGTGCACAAAACACATTATGCAAAGACACTGCAAGAAATGGTGTGACACTTTTTTAGTTCCACTTTTTTCTGTGAAAAACTTCTTGCAATTCACCATAAACCTGTCTGTTTTCTCCTTCCTTTCAGAAACCCCAGTCACAGGCAAGCAAAAGCTAAGGTTAAGTTACCTTTCAAGCTTAGGTGTGTTGAGGAAAGTTTGTAGGTCATGGAAGGAGGGGATGGCCACTTGGGATGACTGATAGTCAGAGGACATAAGGACACAACTAGGAAAGCCAAGGCCTCCTTGGAATTAAACCTTGCAAAAGAGGTTGAGGGCAACAGAAAGGACTTCTCCAAATACATTGCAAGTAAAACTAAAACTACAGGCCCCCTGCTGAATAAGGTGGGTACCATAGTGACAGAGGATACAGAGAAAGCAGAGACACTGAATGCCTTCTTTGCCTCTGTCTATGCTACTGGGGGCTGACCTCATGAGCCTCAGACCGCTGAGGAAGTTGGGACAAAAGAGGAGTTTACCCCAGTTGATGAGGACTGGGTTAGACATCAACTAAGCAATCTGTGGATGTGGTCGGTCTTGACTTCACTAAGGCACATTCTTGACACAGTCTCACATAGCATCGTCACAGCCAAACTGAGGCAGTGTGGTCTAGACGATCAGGTAATGAAGTGGATCATGAACTGGCTGCAGGACAGAACTCGAAGAGTAGTGGTCAATGGGACAGACTCTAGTTGGAGGCCTGTATCTAGTGGAGTCCCCCAAGGGTCGGTGCTGGGACCAGTCATAGAACCACAGAATCATAAGGGATTTGAAGGGACCTCAAAAGATCATCTAGCCCAATCTCCCTGACACAGCAGGATGACCTAGTCCAAGTTGCACAGGAACACATCCAGGCGAGTCCTAAAAATCTCCAGAGAAGGAGACTCCACAACCTCCCTGGGCAGCCGGTTCCAGGGATCCGTCACCCTCACTGTGAAGAAGTTCCTTCTGATATTTATGTAGAACCTCCTATGTTCCAGCTTACACCCATTGCCCCTCATCCTATCACTAGATGAGATTGAGAAGAGCCTGGCTCCATCCTCCTGACACCCACCCTTGAAATATTCTATCTATTCATTAACAACTTGGATGAGGGATTAGAGTGCACTGTCAGCAAGTTTGCTGATGACACAAAGCTGGGAGGAGTGGCCAACAACCCAGCAGGCTGTGATGCCATTCAGCAGGACCTGGATAGGCTGGAGAGTTGGGCAGGGAGAAATGTAACGATATACAACAAGGGCAGTGTAGATTCTGGCGTCTGGACAAGAACAAACCCAGGTACCAGTATAGTTTGGGGACTGACCAGCAGTGTATGAGAAGGAGACCTGGTGGACAGCAGGATGACCGCGAGCCACCAATGTGCCCTTGTGGCCAAAAAGGCAAATGGCATGCTGGAGTCGCCAACTCTGGAGCTGTTCAAGGCAGGATTGGACGTGGCACTTGGTGCCATGGTCTAGCCTTGAGCTCTGTGGTGACAGGTTGGACTTGATGATCTATGAGGTCTCTTCCAACCTTGATAATACTGTGATACTGTGATACTGTAATGGATCATAAGGGGGGTGGTTAGTAAGTGGAGCGAGGTTGTACTCCCCTTCTACTCTGCCCCTACTCTACCACATCTGGAATATTGTGTACTGGGACCATCTTGGGCCTGTCAATTCAAGACAGAAACAGAACTGCTGGGAAGAGTCCAGCACAGAGCCACAAAGATGATGAAGGGAGAGGAGCATCTCCCTGATGAGGAAAGGCTGAGGGAGCTGGGTCTCTTTAGCTTGAAAAAAAAGAGAGACTGAGGAATGACCTCATTAATTTTTAAAGATATAGAAAGGCCAAGTGTCAAGAGGATAGAGCCAGGCTCTTCTCAGTGGCATCTAACAGGACAGGGTCAACAGGTGTGGGTGCAAGCTGGAACAGAGGAGGTTCCACATAAATATGAGAAGGAACTTATTCATGGTGAGGATAACAGAGCATTGGAGGACCAGCCAGGGAGGTTGTGGATTCTCCTTCTCTGGAGAAGTTTAAAAGCTGCCTGGACATGTTCCTTGATCTAGGTGATCCTGCTGTGGCAAGGGGATTGGAGTAGATGATCTTTTGAGGTCCCTTCCAATCTCTAATGTCCTGTGATTCTCATTCCATTAAGTACAGCCTACTGCGAACATCCCAAGTTCTTAACAAACTCCTCAACAAGCAAAGACACAGTGAAGAAAACACTGTGCACTTTGCTCTGCCAGCTAAAGAAATTTATTCTATGCAACACAGACAAATGGAAGAATAAAAAGCAAGACTACAGGTTCCTCCTCCCCCCACTAACACACACAGAAGTCTCCTTTCACTGACCCGTCACTGCAGTGCCCTAAGTGAACCTCCAACAACGTGTGACATGTGCTGAGAGAGGGAATTCGGGAAGACCAGAATCACTGTCTCCATATCCTGGCCATGAGCTAACTGGAGACTGGCAGATCTTGAAGAGATGGTAGAAGGGAGGAGCTGTGTGAGGCTCCTGTGTGAGGAGCTTCTCTCTCAGTTGTGCCCGCAAACAACATAGAATCATAGAATCAAACATACACTGTTTGAAGATGAAGAACGGCAATGAAAGTGGAATTCTCAGCACTGGTGGAAGGCAAGAGCCAAGCTGGGGACAATAACGGTGTTTTTTTGGGACTGCAAACCGTCTCATGATTCAGAGCTCATTTCAAGTGTAGCCTTTAGAGTTCCAGCTGTGCTGATGCACAGAGGGAGAAAAAAAGCCATAAAAATCTTAAAAGGATGAGATGTACCAGTTCGTTTGTAAATAGGAAATACCGTGTGGAGAGAGAAAGAGGGGGAGAAAATGTATGTAAAACTTTTTAAAGACTGTGGCTGGACTGACAGAAGAAATAGAAGAGAGGTCCAAAAGTAAAGGAAGACAAAAGGAAGACAAGGGGAAAAAATTAGTAAAGCTTAGAGTGATAGGAAGGAAATAGATAATCCTGAAGAAAGTGGGAATGTGCATTGACAAGACTAAGAGAGGGCAAAGAGACATCAGAGCATCTAAAAAGGGAACTGGTCTGTGGTGCTGTGATTTGCAGAACGCAAAGCAAGTGCTGGGGAAAGCTACTGTTATCCAAACATTTAGGAAAGGATGGAAACAGAAGAGATGATGTTTGTAAAGGAAAATAAAACCAACAAACACCACGGCGAAGAAATGAATATACATATTTGCTTCCTAGGGCAGTAAAGCTGCAGAATATAATGAGATCTGAAGGGAGATAAACTCAACCTTTCAGGAAGCTGGAAATGCATCCTGGCAGCTATCAAAGATAGGCAGCAAATGAAGATCAGTCTAAAAGGTAAATAGAAACGGTGGTGTCTTTGCCTTTTTTACCTTTAGAAAATTGCAGGCAGGCACCAAGGGGCAAGGCGCGCCTTGGCAGAGCTCTAGGGGCAAAGGCAAAACAAAGGGAGCACGGGAGAGACTGGGAAAGGGAACAGAGAACATGTGAAAGGGCCTGGGCAGGGGGTTTTCACCAGAGGACAAGATCCTGCTGCTTTCAAGACTTAGAAAATGACAGACCTTTATAGATATCATATAAATTCCTTCTGTGTAAGGAAGGAATTTAATTCTTTTTCCTTAAACCGTGGGTGCAAACCCACTGAAAACCCATCAAAGTGCAACTTCAGAGATGCCCTCAGGGGAGGGGGCAGTCAAGCACCCCACCAACACCAGGTGGAAATTAATCCCTTAGACCTCTGCTTCCAGACCTTTCATTCTAATGCAAAAGGAGCGAAGAGAAGCACTTCAAGTTCTTGTAGGGAAGGCGATATCTCTCTGAATAGAAATACTTAAGAGCTACTGAATATTCTTATCTGGACTTGTTAATTAATTCTCACAATGCTCTTCACAAGTAGGGAGAGCAAAAGATTCTATTATTACCAAGCAGCCCTAACGGGTATCTATCCAGATAGACAATGAAATGGTGTGGAGTAGCTAAAATATTTCTGTGTAAGACTTACTGGAAAGCCACTGGCTTTTTTTCACCCCTACTTTCAACAAAAAACGAGATACTTCAACTCGGCTTGAATGCTTGAAACTTAGAACCATCCTGAACACTCAACAGACACTTTCAGGCTCTGAGAAACTTTGAAATGGCCAAAAGGACATGGTGTGAAACAAGTGTCACCTGACTGTTCATCTAAATCCCTGCTGGTTAGTGTTCCCCCTTCAAGCAGGTCCACCACAACCTCCTTAGGTAAGCCTAGATCTGTTTGACACTTCCTTGTCTATTTCCAAGCTGGTCAGTCATTTCTGAATGGCAAATGGTCCCTACGGAAAAATCAAGCTGGCAAAGGTAAACCTGAGCACTACAGCTGCTTCTGGAGTGTCTGCTGAAGAAAAGGCAGAAGGAAAACTCTTTCAGTGGAACCGTGCCTTCTCTCCATTGCACCACCCGGTCAGGAGCTGCCTTCAGAGCACTTTCCATGATACACACAGTCAGACAGCAAATCCTAACGGCATTCCAGCCATGCTTCAGTCTCATGAAGCTGCAGTCCTTCCTCATGAAAGGAGATACCAAATGGAGGGCTCAGTATTCTGGAAGAAATCAGGACACCGAGATGGTCATGGAAGCACCTG
This sequence comes from Rhinopomastus cyanomelas, assembly GCA_013400115.1. Classification (NCBI taxonomy): domain Eukaryota; kingdom Metazoa; phylum Chordata; class Aves; order Bucerotiformes; family Rhinopomastidae; genus Rhinopomastus; species Rhinopomastus cyanomelas. The sequence continues at coordinate 55,274 of VXBP01005490.1, read as the reverse complement.
ACTGGAGAGTTCCAGCACAGATGCAAGCACAAGGTTATGTATCAACGAGTGCTGCAGGGACCTTGTGCCTCGGGAGCTGACCAAGGGGTCATGCAGAGCACAGAATCAGCCCAAGCAGAGCTTAGGCCTGGAGGGGAGATACTGGAGCACTCAAGAAACCGCTGTTGAGTGCCCTGCAGGACCCACAGTCAACCAATCCTAACTGCAGGGATTCATGAGGAAATTCCTGTAAAGGCTGGGTTTAGCATAAAATGAGTTTGTACCTTCCCTGGAAGGAAATTTTGCCCACAGACACAGCCATAGGGAATCACGTCAGCGGTCCTATGGGCTGCTGCTGTCCAAGCCCAATCACCTACAGCAGGAATTTCCTTGGATTTTATCTGGGAAAGCAGGTAGAGGTAACGGAAAATATCACTGTCACCCAAAATCATTCCTTTTTGGGAATTATTTGCCTACCGCGACTAAAGCAGGCAGTGAATTTTTAAAGTTGTGTTGTCTACAACTTTTACAGTCAGACTTAATACCTACTTCAGCTGCCATAACAAGTGTTGCAACAGATGCTTTTGGGTTTAATGAAGACACTGGAGCAGATTTATTGCATCCTTCTAGAGGCAACTGAATATTTTTCAACAAATAACTTCCTCGCTGTAGTTGTATCCTGTACCCATAGTTGTATCCTGTACCTTCAGTCGCATCCCATACTCATAGTTGTGTCCTGTATCCTTAGTTGTACCTTGTGTCTATAGCTGCATCCTCTACCCACAGTTGCGTCCTGTACCTATAGCTGTATCCTGTATCTACAGGCATCCCTTAGACCTGGTTCACACTCAGGGCAGTTAAAAACACACATAGGTCATATCTAAATGCTTGTGGAGCTGCAGAACATTTCTATGCACAAATTCTCCCCTTGTGAAAAATAACTGCAGATCACACTAATTAATATCAAGGAGTTGCCATGAGGTGTGGCACTGAACAGGAACCTCAGCGGTGAGGATGAAGCCAGGGAGAAGACCACATGGTTACAGATAAGCATTCATTAAAACCACAGCGACAAGGTCATGCTTTACGAACACAGAGAAGACAGGGTGTGGTCCTCACATTGAGCTTCTACGCATCAAAGAAAGATGCAGAAGCATTTAATAAGTGCAGCAGAGTACAGCAGAAACACATTCCCACACAGCGATTTCTTTGAGAGGCTTACCTGTATTTCTGAGAAAGTGAAGTTCCTCAAAATCCTCTCAGAAATAATCCTCTGTGGGTTTTATTTTCAGTAAACAGTCCGACTTTTCACAAACCCACCAGAAAACTACTGTGTGCTATTAATGGCAACAAACAGCATCGACTTCAGAAGTTCACAAGGAAAACATAGAAGGAAGAACTTCCAAGGAATTCGCTGCTATCAGCTGAAAGGAGGCAGCTGGGTAGGAGTAGAGCGTGTCAGTGCCAATTGTGGCTCCGCTCTCAGCGGTGCGCAGTGACGCTGCTCAACACGAGAGGTCCCACTGCACTGTGCTGAGTTAGTGGTGCCAAAACCCCCTGAGAATTCCCCAGGCATTGTCAGCCCAGCCTGCTTTGATAAACAGTACAAAGAGAAGATGAAATAACCACTCACTGGTTTACGGGGTTGAAGCTGTTGCAGATTTCTAGCCTGCGTTACGACGGTGGTGCAGTCACGCTTAGCGAACAGACCAATATCTGAGCCTACAGTTGCCAGAAGTCCCAAATTCCCATGTCTATTTTTGATCTCTCCCCAAAGACCAAAGGCTCTCCAACCTCACATTGTATCATAGAATCACAGAATCATTAGGGATTGGAAGGGACTGTGAAAGATCATCTAGTCCAATCTCCCTGACACAGCAGGATCACCTAGTCCAAGTCACACAGGAACACATCCAGGTGGGTTTTAAACATCTCCAGTGAAGGAGACTCCACAACCTCCTTGGGAAGCCTGTTCCAATGCTCCGTCACCCTCACCTTGAAGAAGTTCCTTCTCATATTTATGTGGAACCTCCTACGTTCCAGCTTACACCCATTGCCCCTCGTCCTATCACTGTACTTCCCTACAGAGTACAACCGAGACAAGCAAATTCAAAGGGTTTCTTCATCTTCTTGTCAAGGCTGAAGTAATAACGGCTCATTGCTCAAGAACTGGTTTCTGGTCCTTGTAGTTGACTAATGATAGGACAAAGCCTCAGGAAGATTTAACGGACAATTTTAAGGACATTAAATATATGCTTGAGGTTCATGACAGTGAGCATGCTGTCATTTTATGGTTGGACTTGATGGTCTTAAGGGTCTTTTCCAACCTGAATGATCGGTGATTCTATACTTATGCTCCCTTCACATCTGGGACACGAGGCTGCAAAGATCACCCGGGTCACTGACTCCAGCTCTCTGCAATCACAGGAAAATATAATCAAGGGGTCAGGAACACATCAGTCCAGGGATCAAGGATTATTTCCTAAACCTTCTATCACTGCACTCAACCTGTACCCATAGTTCTAGGCAATAAGGGGAAAAGTGAAAAAGAGAAGGCAGGGAAGTAAATAAGGGATGAAGCAAAAGCCTCCCTTGTACTTTGAGGCGTGTGCCACAAGGAAGCTCTCGGGCCCTACAGACAGTGCAAAAGGAAGAATGAAGTATGCAATAGCACTGCATGAGCGCTAGGAAAAAGAGCTCCAATCTAAGGACAAACACAGAGGTCACAAACATTCAAGTTTTGTCTTCTTTCCCCAGATCAGAGCTTGGCAGGGACATGAGAAACCATGCCAGGACTCCCATTTCTCTTCACCTGGTAATTCTCATTCACCAGCAATCAGATTTAGAGTCAAACTTCCACAATTTAAAACTTTTCCCAGGACCAGGATCCAGAAAATTGACTGACCTAATACTCTCAAACATAGTTTACTTTCTATGTTAATATTTTTCTGTAGGAAAAGAGATAAAGTAAGTGTCCTGCAAAATCTTATCACACAGAGAACATAGTTATGGGAAGAAGGGAATAATTCTTTCCTTAAGCCAACACACCCCATCTTAAGACAACCTTCAATATACCTTAGAACACTTCCAGCAATTTTATCAGGAAAAAGAATGCCTCGAGGCCAGTCCTGTCAGCAGATATTTCCTATCTCTGGCTTAAACCTCAGTATTATTCCACGTGAATGCATTGCAGGCACAGCTTTATAAAGCACCAGGAACACGCTACTACACCAACAGCCACACTGGTCCCGTGGGAGCCATTATGTGCAAATATGGATACCCTGGGAAAACAAAAAAAGCGTACCTGGAAATCTTTTGGGAAGAGCACAGCGACACTGCATTCCAATGGCCTCTCCCTAGGAAACCCAAATGACTTCTTTTTACGTTAGATTTATGAGACCAGAGTACCTCTGCATTTGTCTGTCGCTATGGTTTCATGAACATGGTGACTTTGTCGTATCTGTTAGAAATGGTTTCGTCCAGAAACGTTTTGTTTGGGTAGATTCTATTAAAGCATCAAAATCAGTATCACCAGAAATATGTTTTTACAAAAACTGCAAAATGCACGTAACTTCAGAGCTTTTGTTTTAGGGAGCAATCTCCTCGTCCCCACAAGCACAGTTATTTGACCAGCTAGTTTGCATTTCATCAAGAGCTTCATGTGGTTTTCTATCAATTCTTACTGTAATCACATGCTAATCTTGAGGATCCCACTGGAAATTCATTTTCAAAAGGCCCAAAGACCAATGATTATTGCTCAATCAATCTGATCAATCCAACAACCTATTTGAAAATCCTTTGTTCAAAGTAACCCTGAAGAGGTGGAGAGGTTAAGTGACTGAAGTCTCTGATGCTGCCTATTTATTGGCATTTCCCAGGTCCCAAACACCTCAAAGTAGTTTGGAAACAGAATTTTTAGCTTTAAGGCACTTTCCAGGTGCAGTCGTCCCACCAGAGCCCTTCCAGCTGCTGCTCTGCTCTTCTACGTCCCGGAAACTACTCCTGTTTCTTCTTCAGTCTCAGACAGAACGCTTTTGCCTCACTGGTTGACGCAGCTGCCCAAGGAAGAGAACGGGGCGCTGCAGACTAACGCATTTTTCTGCCTGTCCCTCAATCATCTTGAGACTTGAGTTTAACTCGACTTTAACTAGGTGAAACCTCAGGGGTGGGTGTGTGTACGATCCGAATCTTTCTCTAGGGGCTCTCACACGCTGCATTTCACAACACATGTATTCAACAGTTAACTCCAACTCCACGCACGCGGTTTGTGCCGAGGTGAACCTCACCCTTGGGCAACCACCACTGCTCTTCTGAAAATAACAAAATAAACTTCATACGCTGCAAGTCTGTCGCAGGTTAGACTTGTGAAAGCTTTTCTCCCCACAAACTCAAAGGAGCACGGACATTCTAATAGAGATTTTCTCTTTTTGCAAACACAAGCGCTACAAATTAATTTATTCCCCTACTAATTATTCCACTTAACAGTGTTAGCATTTATTTTTCAATTCGCAGGAATGTCAGAGCGAAAGCATCGCACACAACCTGTTCCTCCAAGCCTTCCTCTTCTAGTATTTTTTAGGAGATGGGCCATTTCCACTGAGTCAACACCACCACCAGTAAATTCTCAGGGTAAGACTGGTTTAAGATCAGTCTCCCTACAGGTCAGCAACACCACAAGACCAGTCAGCAAGATTACGAAAACCCAGTCCAGACCCTCGCTGCCACCAGTGAGTATGGGACACAAACTTCCGTTTATGATCAGCAGCTCATTTGTTGCCCGCCCACCAGATGCATGTTGAGCTGTGTGAAGGACGTCTCTTCAAAGACAATTATCACAAGACATAAAATACAAATGAATTTTCAAAGTACACACTCTGCTTCTCCCCCTCTACTCTGCACTAGTGAGACCACATCTGGAGTATTAGGTCCATTTCTGGACCCCTCAGTTCACGAATGACATGGAGCTGCTGGACGGAGCAGATCAACAAGATGATGAAGGAAGTGGAACACCTCCCTTAGGAGGAGAGGCTGAGGGAGCTGAGTGTCTTCAGCCTAGANCATTTTGTTGAGCCACCATGATATGCTCAAGGAGCCCCTCTGCCTTTTTGTCTACGTGTGTGCTCTCCATTTCCTTAGGATGTCAGAGATACACAACTTTAAAGGTTAAAACCTACAATAAAATAAAAATGGGAGGAAGATTACTCATCATATCAGCAAAAGCAGGATGAGAGACTTAATTCCGTAACACAAACTCCCAGGTCCCTGCAGCAGGCAGAACAGACGAAGTTGTGAGGAAGTTACAGGTTTCCACTGGTGGTCACTGGAAGGTGTTAAAGTCTCCCAGAGACACACTTCATCTCTGTAATGCAGGGCCACTTCTTCTAATGCAAATGGGTGAGACAAAACCCGAGTTTTTACTCATGTAGATAAGAGTAACCACTTCGAGACCATTAAACCTTCTCTGAAAAAACATCTCACTGTTGCTACCAACAGATGTTGTCATCAGGATGATTAAAATGCAGCGGAAATAGAATAATCCAGCAAATCACGGGAGGCATCGTGCAGTTTGTCAAATTTACTGCACTGAGCGGTGTCATGGAAGAGGAAAGCACAGGAGAAACACCATACTCCCAAACAAGAGACCTCAGGAAGGTAAAAGAGACCTCAGAATTCTGAGAAGTCATTTACAGACCTCACTGGGAAGTAGAATGATAGATGCTTGCTGTCCATATAAAATGGGGCATGCCTGGAAATGAGGAGCTGGCTCTGAAAAGGACAGCCCCAGGCAGGAAGGTCTATGTCGCATCAGCTAAACTCAGCCTTGCTGATGGAGCTTGTCCCTCAAAATCATGTCCCCCAAGAGCTTGAGACAACTCTCTGCAGTCTGGTAACTTGCTAGTGCTGCGGCACCCCTACCTTTCTCTTTCAAAATCCAGACCCACATTGTGCAAACATCTAGCTCAGACCAGAGCCTCTTCTGTGTCTGTTTGGGTCATCAAATCCTACCTCTGTCAAAGCTTCTGTTACTTTCAGAGGAACTGAAGTACTGCAGGACAAAAGCGAGCTGCAAGGAAAAGAAAGTTTCAGTAAAAATAAACTTAGAGCAGATAATTGGGCTGTTCCCTTAGATTTCTTGTGCACTTCGACATCCCAGCCCTCTGTGTTTTGACCCTTGCAGACATCGCATCCTAAGTTCCTTTTCTCTGAACCTCTCAGGCAACAGTTTTTGTTCCAAAAATATCCTCAAGAAGGATAGAAAAGGAACAAAACATGGGTCCTGCGGGTTAAAATGCAGCTAACACTCCACACAAGGCAATGCTCAGTCTATGCCAGAGATTTCCTTGTAGTTCTAAAGCAATTTTTAAATAAATGGAAAATTAAGTCAAGGGGTCTGTGTGTTTAAAGTTGCGTATCTCTGAAGAGGCTCTGCCTCCTCTAACCCAACTCTTCGTTTTACCTTTATCCAGGAGCAGGAAGGCCAAGGAAACAAGGAGCCATGCTGCTTGAGATCACCATGCAGTTTCTCCACCAGAACTATTTCCAAGCAGCACATAATTGCTGTTTCCTAAATCTCAAGTGACCCCCGGACAGCGGCAAATCTCATTGACTTTGCAAACATTCGCTTGCACCAAAAATCCTTTTATTCCCTCCCTGAAGAAGAACAATCCAGATTGTCAGTGAGATTTTAAGGCTATCACAAGTATTCTCTGAGCAATGCTACTACTAGTTAAAGTCTTGGAGACTCAGGCAAGTTTAAAAGCAGAGGATTAAACGACTGGACTGAGAAAGAAGAGACATCATGAGAGCCACTGGGAGGGTTTAAGGTTATTTTGTAAAAGAAGGGAATTTCTTACATATGACACTGTTGAATATTGTGGGGGGGAACTGTTTTCTCACTGTCCTTCTACTCCCTCTGTGAAAGGTTGCTAAGGGAATGGTTCTCAGTAAGGTCAAGCAGTAGAAACCCCACTGTGTGTTTTAATGCAGCCAAAACCCACTTGAAATCAAAGCCTCTTGGTTCTTTTTACCTTTAAGCACTGGATGTTAGCACTTGCTAGTGTTAATTCTTCCAGTGTATGTGAAGGAAAAAGAGAAATAAGTAAATGGACAAGCACCAAGATGGCACAAGATGCCCAATCAGAACGTGAAGAGCTCTCCAAAGCCACAAAAACCTGAGTGCAGCAGTCAGGTCTCTGAATTGTAACTAAATGCTTGAGATCTATTAGGAAAACATACAACAACCTCTTTCAACACATCCTTGGTTTCAGATATTTATTTGCTTAAAGCTGTGTAAATGAAAGGAATCTGGGTGTATCAGCATATTGGTGTTATCTGCCTCTGAAATGGCTACAGACCCACAGGTGAGAGAAAAAGAGGTACTCAAAATGGTTCATCCTATTTAACAGTCTCACTTGAGTTTTCTCATGGGCAGCAATCCTGGTAGCCAAAGAGAAGGATGAGATGGTAAAGTTTCTGAGGATGGGCCCTGGAGTTCAGCACCAGAGCAGACACACTGGTGTGTAGGGCGCTCTGTGTAACTTGTACGTGTCCTGTGTCTAAAACGTTTCCTTCCTTGGTCTGAAACCTGGCCTCTTTCAACAGCTACCTAGAGATGTCTGCTAAGAAAACAAATCTGACTTAGTTTCGTACAATCATGTGAGACTCACCCAGCAGTGCGATTCCAACAACTTATTCTGAGGGGCAAATCGAAAAAACACCTCCAAGCATGAGACAACAAAGCCTCTGCAGGAATTCCCATCAGAGGGAGTTTATCATGAATGAAAATATGAAAGAAGTTCATGCTTTTAGTTAGGTTTAAGTCCCTTCACTCTCTGGCTCAGCCATAGCATGAGATAAACTGCATCAAACTGTTAAATTCATCTCACCGTGCGAGCACGAGCGTGTAATTGGAAATGTACACATGCACACACACACGGATCATTAGGGGCTGAAAGGGACCTCCAGACGTCATTGGGTCCAACCCCCCTGCTCAAGCAGGACCATAGAACCTAGGACAGGTCACACAGGAACACATCCAGGCAGCTTAGTCGGTAATACTGAGATGGTCAGTCCCCCAACCGTCTGCAGCTGGAAGGCTCAGAAGACAGAAAAGGCGTGAGGCACATTCCCTGCCTGACACATGAACACTGCTTATTTCTGGTGCTTCTTTCGGGGCCATTTCTGGCACGTTCATTGATGATGTGCCATTTTCTGTAATGAAACCCTACAACAAGAAACCCAAATGCTATTCCTTGAAAAATGAGTAGGATGAGTAGCAGGACCACAGTGGGAAAGACTGAAAAAGGTACAGTAAAAGCACTGTAGACTAATCTGCAGCTGCTCTTGAGTAAAAGACCCTTAAAACACATGGGTGACCCACACCTACCACGGACATAAAGGGATTAGTAACATGTCTGCAGACAGAAGAAATGAGCTTAACCTGCTGTGCCTGGAGTGAAAAAGAATTTCAAAAAATATCAGACAAAACAAAACTCTTTTAACTGCAAAACAGGGGAATATCAGGAGAGTCCCTGTGATCCCACAGCATCAGGGGCTGAGTCGTTTCCTGCAGCAGGGTCAGAACATGGTCCTATCCCATCAACAGACTCGGCTCTGTTATGGGCTACCTACTCCTTTCCTTCGTCCTGGAGAGGTTTGCAGGTCCCTGCTTTCAGCAGAGCAAACAGATAGGAATGGGAATTGAAGAGATGGGTGCTACTGCGGTTTACAATAGCACACCAATCCACGCAAGCACAGAGCGTGAGGAGATGACAGTGTCACAGATGTCTTCACCGTGGCAGTCCTTAACAAGTCCTGGTCTGGTCTCAGAGGGAACAAAGCAGGTAAAACTGTTAAGCCCATTCATCCCACTGAGCCACAGCTTTTAACTGCAGCAAACTAGTAGGAAAAACCAGGTAGTGGCACAGCAAGGTGCTTCTGACTATCAGGGGGAACCCCTACCCACACTCTTTCTGCCTGGTTTTTAAAAAGTGTTGAAAGCTCAGATTAAACCTAGAGTAAAAAAAAATACACAGTAGTACTTCTGTACATAGAGTTCACCTGTCAAAAACTTCCAAACAAGACCCCACCCGGATGAAAACAGTGGGAAATCTGCGTTCAAGCGAGAGCAGATAAAGGGGAAGTTACGATGAAAGACTCAAGAGAAGACACTGGAGAAGTAACTTGACAGTATGTTGATATAAACCAGCCCTCTGCAATCCTGGCAGATGAGAATTTTATGGTTTTCATATTTTACATTAAAAATCTAGGTACAGCCCATGGTTTCTAGCTGGGCACCAAACTGCCCAGTCCAACACAGTCAGATCAGTAAAGTTTTGTTTTTAAAAATATTAATGATTTGTACACATGATACTTTATCCTCTTTTCCTTTTTTTTTTTTTTTGTTTGCATGTGTTATGCTTCCCTTTCCTCCCTCTCTAATCTGTCCCTTCTGATGTGGAAACATTATAACTCTACTTCAACCTTCACTCCTGGGCTATGGGAAACCAAAAACAAAGCAAACCATCTCACTCTGCGTTCGTGCAAAGACCCATTTGACATGTGGTGCTGGGACTGGGCTTCCCCAAAAGCAAGAGGAGGGTTACCACCAGGACCAGGGGCAGCTTTTTACCCTTCTTGTTAGATCTTCCCCTTTTATATTCAACAATCACCTGAGTTTACATCCTTCTGACTCTGGTCTCTTCTGCCTTCAGATGACAGGACACATGAGGATGGTTCAAAGCTGGTGCAAAGCTTTAGGGCAGACTTAGATTAGACACACATAAGTTTTCCACTCTGAGGATACTGAGGCACTGGAACAGGTTGCCCAGGGAGGTTGTGGCTGCTCCATCCCTGGAAGTGTTCAAGGCCAGGTTGGATGGGGCTCTGGGCAACTTGGTCTGGTGAGAGCTGTCACTGCCAATAGTAGGGGGTTGAAACAGATGGACCTCAGAGGTCCCTTCCAACCCAGAGCATTCTATGAAAGCTGCACCAGGGGAGGTTCAAACTGGACACTAGGAACCATTTCTTTACCGAGAGGGTGGTCAAACCCTAGAACAGTCTTCCTGGAGATGTTGTCAACGTCCCAGGCTTGTCAACATTCAAAAGGCATATGGGTAACCCTCTTAACAATTCACTTTGTCTTATGGTCAGCCCTGAACTGGTCAGGGAGTTGGACCAGATGATCCCTGTAGGTCCCTTCAAAGTGAAATAATCTACTAGGTCCATTCTATACTCGGTCCTACAGAGACTCCAAGACAAGAGATCAGACTCACTCAGTAGCACACACAACAGACATCCAGCAAACCAGCAGCTCTGAGCTGCTCTGAAACCCCCCACAGCGTACACAGGAGTGACAATACACCCAGTCCTGGCACACACCCTTCTTACCCTGAAGTCACACTCTGATTTTCCATATTTGTCCCAGTTTCCTGAGCTGACAGCATTTTACCACCACCAAGCTGCTCGGATTAGAAACAGTACACTTGGAATTGGCATGCAGAGAGAATGGCAAGCTTCGGCTCCAGGAAAACTCTGGAGATGTGCAAACAACATCTGCTGGGAAACAGAGGTTTAAAGCTCTTACTTTTATCTCCATCGGATCCCTCCTCCCAAGAACCCTGCAAAAGTCAAGTATCAGCTGCCCAGTGTTGACCTTTTCTGCCTCCAAAATCAGTATTTTAAAAAAACCTTATGCATCAGTTTTGTTTGGGTATTTGTAGCCTAAACAAACCGTCACGTTTTCAAGCCCAGCTGAAAACTTGGCTGTCACCCATATGTCACATACAGAGTCCCACTCCAACACCATAAATCCCAGTTTGAATTGAAACTGATCAAGTGTTTCTCATACGTGTCCCGCCAACAAGCACCAAGCAGCATCTCACAGCTCCATGGAGGACGCAGCTCTTTTAGAGGCAAGGATGTAATTTAACATCGTTTGTGGTGATTTCCGTAAAAGCCCGTGGGAAGAACAATGATTCCCCACATATATTTTCTCCCGTGACAACCACTGAAAACCAGTTTCTCCTCACATAATCACCACGTACAGAACGAGCAATATCCTACCAAACACAGCGACGGCTCGCAGGGACCAGCAAGGCACAAAGTCCTACTTTACACGTGCACCGAGTTCTGTTTGTCCTTCAACACTTCAGCCCTTGCCACGGGGCTTCCTTCCTCTCACTTGCCACACTTATTACAGAATATGAGTGCGCTGGGGCCAAACCAACCTCTTGTCTTGTCAGCACAACCATTAACACTTGTGTCCGCCGCACCTTTGAAGGCATCTCTGAACTTTATTTAGTCTGGGAGCAGTTCAGGCAGCACATTTGCTCCAGATTATTTTAACTACTCCGTGCGGTGAGACACAACAAGACTGGGAGCAGTCAGAAGCTCATCAAGCAACACCGGGAAGAGACACTTCAGGGAGTGAATGTATGTATGTCCCCTGGTCATTCTGTCAGTGTGGCATGCAAGAGTTTCAAAAGTAGAAAATTAAATCTTAAATAAATAATTCTGAAAAGACCTAATCTGAACCAAGGAGGTTGCACAAAGCCTGATCCTCTTCTCCCAGCTCTCCCCACAGAGGCAAGGTTCTGCTCTCGGATAGGATCACTCCGTTATTCCCCCAGAAGCCACACGTTTACATGCCCTAATGAAAGCAAACCGGGAACAACTTCCCCTTGGAACTGTGAATGTTCATCAGCCACCTCAAGTCTCAACAATTTTAACTACAGCAGGCACATGAGCATCCTGGAAGGGTCAGGAGGAAACATCTTATTTATATACATTCAGGTGGCATGACAGCTCTGTACCAAAATTATTCTGAAACTGACCAGAGTCTCTTCTCTGGCTTCAGCATGGGCTTCCAACAGGGACCTTGATTTTCATAGCAGTCCTGATCTCCAAGGTTAGCAAACAAACCCACTTTAAACAAAATCAATCTACTACCAGACCAGGAAGAAGCCTCCAGTCGGGTCAAGCTTTTGTGCTTTCAACAAAACGAAGGAAAGGGGCTCTGTCCACAGGACTGCCAGCTCAGATCCCAGGGCATTCAAAATAATTTCATAAAGTTTTACTTCCGAGAAGAGACATCCTCGTTGAAAGCAATTGTTCAGCCAGCCAACTGCTGTCACTTCCATGAATACGAATAAGCTCCAATATAGGACACTGAGCTTTTGCAAATGTAAGAAGATCCAATTGTTCAGAGTTTAATCTTTGCCAATGAATCAACGTGCTGTTATTTAGAGGGGGTTGCTTTTGCTTCCCTCTGGTGTCTGCCCACATGGGCCAAGCTTTGGGTTGAAGTCGCCTTCCTCCCATTTCCATAAAGGCTTTTTTTTTTCCTTATAGCACCTCGATAAGCTTTCAGAGCAGCAGGAGGAATCCTATTGTTAATGGGATGAGGCTCTTCAAAAAAGGAGTATTGCTGATTCTCCTGAACGTGCCTACCATTAAGCAGGTGAGGAAAAACTAAAATAGCAGGAGAGATTGTTCAGAGTTCATGAAAATTATCATTTGGTGTAATTCAGCAGCCATCATTTGCATGTACACAGCTCAGACACAAATCCATATGGATTCATGCAAATCTTCGTACGGGAAAAGCTTCGCTCTGTGCTCTGAAACACTAAGGGTAAGGCTTGTGATGAATCATTTTTATTTTCTGTTAATATTCTAGTCTGGGTATATAAATAGCCCTCTACTTCCAGAATAATTACTAGCAAAAGACGCAGAGCTTTGGAAAGAGCTGTAATTAACCCCGGCTTCGTTAAATCCCAAATAATATCTTTGTTCAAGTCTTATTTGTAATGGCAAAAACTGATTCATTTAAAAAGGAAGAACCTAATTGAAACGGTTTACATACACAAGCTGCTCATCGCATCGACTCGAGGAGGGCTTCCAGCCGACCCGGCTTGACCTCACCCCCTCCCCAGCTGCGCTGTCACGGTGCGGGGTGGGGGATGCTGCTGTCGGCTCTGTGTTTTGGGGGGCTCAGGGAGAGGCGCCCTCCCGTTCCCTCCCATTCCTGGTAAGACAGCGCCAACCCCTGACCAAGGAAAAGTTTCCAGCCAGGAGCCGGTCCAGGCTGTGAGAGGCGCCGAACCTGCCTTGTTCCCCGCGGTTCTCACCTTCCTGCACCGCATGGAAGGGGTTGTTGGCCTCGATGAGCTTGATGGAGTAGGTGATCTTCTCGCTCTGGAGGATGTCGTCGTTGAGGTTCAGGTCCGACACCGCCTGCTTGAACACCTCGTCGTCCTTGGCAGCATTGCCCTCGAAAATGGCACCTGGATGGGAGGGAGGGAGGAGGCAGAAGATGAGGAAGGCTCCACCAGCATCAGGGAAGCCACAGGGACTTGTGCTCCACCACCTCTGGGAAAGGCTCCGGCTGCAGGAATGCCACCAACTTTTTACTGGCTGCTTTGGTGGTCCTCGGGACTTTTTATTTATGGATGCTCACACGCACCCCAGGAACGCAAAGCTGGGATTTTTGTCCGGTAACCTGGAAGCTTTTTAATGTTTTCCCCTATCCTGTTTTATGCAGTTAACGTGAAAACATCTGGCGATGTGTGTTATGTAAGATCTCACTCACACACGGGCTCTGTGTGTGCCCACGCCAGGCTTAGTGCTGGCAACAAAAGCTCAAAAAAAACCCACCCTAAACACACAAAAAAAAACACCCCAACACACAAAAAACCTTACTGAAAACCCATAAAATACGTTAAAAACACAAAAAACCCAACCAAACACACAAAAAACCCTGCCAAACCACTAAAAACTCCACCAAAATATTAAAAAATTCAAAAAAAACCCTCAAAGCACAAAAGCCAAACAATAAAACTTCAGGATTTTTTCTCTTCCATCCTCTCCCCCAGAAGGTTGGAGAGGAAATAGGGCTTCTTATGTTTCTCGTCTCCTCCTCCATCAGCCTCCACAAGTGATTCTCATGCCCCCCACCCCCCATCTCCGCCCCTAAACATCCTCATTTTCCTGCCTGCTGGTACCTTCCAACAGCAGCCCAAGAGGTGACTGCAGAGCCTGGCTCTCCCTGCCAGCCATAAAAGTTCACATCAACCTTCCTTTCGCCTTTTTCTCCACATCNCGGGGGGGGGGGGGGGGGGGGGGGGCGGCTCAGGAAATCCTATTTCAAGCACAACAGTTGCCAGCATCACCCTACAAACCACAGCTCCGCTGCAAATCGCTCCAACCCTTTTCCCAGCCAGAACCCCCCCCCTTTCCCTCTTCCTCGCTCCCTCCCTCCCCGCATTCCTCCTGCCACCTGCTACGACACAAACCCACCGGATTTATCTCCCCTAAAGTTTTCCCTACAACGTTGAGGTTGTGACTGCTTCCAGCTCGGGTGGGGATGAGTCTTGAGGGTGTATTGGTGCGTGTGCCCCCACCCCCCCCCCCCCCCCCCCCCCCTCTCCTTCCTCCCATCTTTTTGTTGNCCCCCCGCTTTTTCTCTTACCGATGTGGATGATGGAGTCCGCCCGCACCGAACCGCACTGAATTATCCAGGGGAGAAGGCAGAGCATCAGCACTTCCATTGCCGGCCTCTCGCCCAGCACATCAGCCCGGGGGTGGGGGGCACGGCCAGAGTGGGGGGGGCAAATCAAATAAGAAAAAGAAAAAATAAAAATAAACATATATTTTTTTAAGGAAAAAAAGGGAGGGGGAAGGGGGGAAAAAACGGGGAGTGAAAGCAAGAAAAAAAGGAAAAAATAAAGCAAAAAAAACCCCGCAAGGGCAGATACTCAGAGATACCCCCCACCTCGCGCTTCTTCGCTAAAAATTCTAAACCCCCCCTTCCAAAATTGAGGAAAAATGGGTGATGGGGAGGAAAAATAATAATAAATTTTTAAAAGGCAGGCGGGTGTGAAGCAGCAGCCGGCGGCAGATCCCGGGTTGGNGCTTTCCCCGGCTCCACGTGACTGCGGAGCCTCCGCGGGGCCGCCGGGACTCGGCAGCGGCTCGCCGGGAAAATTAATTGCGATTAGATAGATTTAGAGGGAGATGAAGAACAGATAGAGCTCGGGGATGGGGGTGCTGGCCGGGGAGATGCTCCGGCAACATCCCCCGGGGGCAGCGTCTTCCCTGGAGGCACCTAGGGACCCCCCAAGTAAAGGTGAGGGGGGTGCTCATTCCTCATTCTGAACCCTCGGACCCCAACAGGTGAGGATGAGGGGGGTGATGGAGTTTCTACTGTAGTGCCCCTTGGTTCTTTCTGCACCCTCGGATCCACTCTGGTGAGGATGAAGAAGGTGATGGAGATGGTATGAGGATGCCCCTTGCTCCTTTCTGCACCCTCGGACCCACCCTGGTGAGGATGAGGGGTGTGATGGAGATGGTAGTGGGGTGCCATTTCCTTTTTCTGCACCCAGTGAGCCCCCCCAGGTGAGGTGTGATGGAGAGGGTATGGGGACGCCCCTTCCTCCGTCTGCACCCTCAGGTTTGGGGTGCGATCTGGAAATGGGGGATTTTGAGCAGGGGGGTGAGCAAAGTGAAGTGTGACAGCGAATCCGTTTCCTTGTTTTGTTTTGTTGCAGCTTTTCCAGCAACATCTAGTTCCTAAACCGGCCATGCTCGGGGCTCAGAAGGACTAATTCATCCCCTAAAACAAACGCATCAGTGATTGCGGGCTCCTGGACGTGACAGGCATCTCAATAATGCTGAGGGATCCAGAGAAAACAAAATTCATTCACGGAGCCTGAAACGTAATTAAAAAGCCAGCGCCAAGGAAACGAGGAGCTGCAAGCGGGGATGTTACACCAGGATGCTTAGCGAGGCCGGAGTGCGCCGCAGCGATACTCTATCGATAATGTCACGGCACGCTGACAAGCAAGTGGCCATATCCTGCTCCCGGGGAGCAGCTCACATGAGGCACCATCTTCTTTAGTACTGAGAATATTTCTTCTTGCAGAGCACAATAGGACCAAACAAGCCAACACTAGGAAAATCCAGAAAAGCTTTTGGCCTCGATGGAGGTCAACACAAGGAGAGGAAGCTGGAATCCCCCATTGATCCACATGTGTCAGCGGTGGTTGCACAGGGAGAAGTGGGGAGTAAACAAAACCTGTGGAATGTATAAATTGCTTGTTAACTCGTTAACCCGCTCTTCCCCACAGTCCTGGTGTGAGATGTGCAGGGCTCAATCAATGGGGCATGATAAATGCTGTGCTCCGTATTCCACGTAATAAGACCACTTAATCCAGGTAATTGGCTTCTGGGACAAAGATCAATAGAAATGTTCCTTATTTGACTACGTTGGCAAGTCAGAATTTATTCTAATTTACATTGGCTCCCAATCAATGTGCACTTAGCAGCTTACAGGGCCTCTCAGAAAAGTTAAGCACCTCTACTTAGCCATAGGAATGCCAGTAACAAGCATGTGTTTTAACATGAAATATTAAACGTCAACATGCAGTGAGCTGCACAAGTTGGAAAACTCTGTATAGGATTTGTGAGCCACTCTGCACATGGGAAAGGATCCAGTCTTGGCCCACAGGGGGCAAGAGAAACCCAGAACCCTATAAAACAGATCGGCATAAAGGTCCTTTTCTAACCTAAATTATTCTCTGAAAAGAATAGAAGGCAGAAGGTTCTTTGTTGCTGCCAGGACAACAGCAAACAAGGAAAACATCCCAAAAGAACCTCAAACATCATAAAAGCTGCTTTGTAACACACAAAGTACAAGGAGACTTAAACAGATCCACCACTCCAAAGAAGACCTGCAGCTTTAGTAACGTGTCTACAAGATGGAGAGGGACAACATCAAAATCATACGATCAACGAATCGTTCAGGTTGGTAAAGACCTTTAAGATCATCGAGTCCAACCATTGATGCAACTGTCCCAAGGCCACTGCTAAGCCACACCATTGTCTTTGGGGATGGTTTTAAACTCAAGTCAGGCTGCATTACAAAGAATCACAGTACATTAGGGATTGGAAGAGAGACCTCAAAAGATCATTCAGTTCAATCCTCCTGCCAGAGCACAATCACCTAGACCAAGTCACACGGGAACATATTCAGCTGAGTTTTAAACATGTCCAGAGAAGGAGACTCTACAACCCCCCTGGGCAGCCTGTTCCAGTGAGGGTGACACTGAGGGTGACAGAGTACTGTCACTGCTTCCTTCTCATATTTATGTGGAACCTCCTATGTTCCACCTTACGCCTTGTCTTTCCCCCAAAAAAGCTATGAATGTTGCATTTCTAAGCCCAGTATTGATGAGATTGCCTTTACATTCTACCCTTCAATGTTTGCGAGGGAAATTTAGGTTCCCTCCAACCTCAGCCTCTCTTTGATTCTGTCTGTCCTGCAAAGACTTGGTCTGAAACTAGTCTGACACTTTACTACGGTCAGCATTTCACTTGGATTGAGGGCCATTTAAAATGCCATAAAGGTGGCAAAACACTACTATTTCCAGGATTTTACTGGATTTAACGCAGCAGAGTGGAATCATAGAATCATTTAGGTTGAAAAAGACCTTCAAGATCACGTCTGACCATTAACCTAACTGTCCCAAGCACAGACAGTCTAGATTTGATTAAATTTCTAGGATTCAGGGGGATTGGACTAGATGATCTTTCGAGGTCCCTTCCATTCCCTAATGTTTCTATGATTCCTGTTTACTTCTCTACTGCTCTGAAGCCTGAACACATCCATTTGGAAAATTGTGCCTTCCAGTCAAGACCCAGAAACTGATCTCGTGTCTGTTCCTACTCCACTGAGGAGTGATGGGAGCGGAACGATTTTTGCTATGAGCCAGACTCTCAGACGCTGCTCCCGTTGGCCATATCTCTAGCAAAGCACAGGGGCCTCTCCACCTGCACTGACTTGGTCCTCTGCCATCCCTAAACGCTGATGCAGTTTGAGTGTGCTAGCAGAGCCCTTTAAAAGCCTCACAATGGGAAGTACTCTGAGTGGAAAGTGATTTTACCTCCAAGGAAACCTGGATGTTCTCAACAGTCCATTCTGATGGCCTTATTACATCTAATGACTATCTCACAATGGCAATAATGTACCTTCTCCCAGCTGGTGAGGTCTCTCCTGTGTCATGGAAGGGGTATTTTCCTCCGCTGTGTTTCTGCAACATCTACTTGGCAGCTGTTTGTACAAACACGGGTACTGCTGCCTTTTCGGTGACTCTATTAGTATTACCTGCAGTCACACACACACACACAGAGAAAATTCTCCCAGGGATCTCTTCAGGAAAAGGTTGCCGGTCGTCGAGCTCATAATTCATGCTCATGTTTCGAGGAAGGGATGAAATGAAGAATCTTTTTTGTAACAGAAACATCAGCTTGACGCACGGTGTGTCTGAGTTCAACATCTATCCTAGCAAAGCCTTTGCTTAGTGGACTTAGAGGAAAGAAAAACAAAAAAGACAGGAAAAAAGCCCAGGCAACCCGTATGACAATCTCTCTGCCATGGTATCGCTGAATTTTCCTACTCAAAAAAGGGGGTTTTTTTGTTTTTAAAGGCAGCGCAAACCAGCCGTGGGGACAGAGGGTTCCTGGGCACCATTCCCACCACAGTCACCAATTCATTTCGTGACTAATTGAGTGGACTGTTGCATGAACATCGTATTCAGTTCTCAATTTAAGGGTGAACAAGAACGTCGAGTTCCTTTCCTCAGTTGCTGTGCTCGGTCAGCTGTCCTACTTCTTCGTGTAGGGACAGCACAGTAGGCTGGGGTTGGGCTGGTCAAACAGGTACATTTTAAGCAAATCATACTGAGATTCAAAAACGTTTGTTGAGAAGTTTGTGTCAGGTTGATTTTCTGTGGGCACTCCACGAAGAGCCATAATTTGCACCAACACTCCCAGGCACTGGCAGCCCCTCCAACAGTTTAAGTCACATAAGGCACATCCCAGTGGAGCCTCATCCCTTCCCCACACACCCATTCCCATTTTCATGGCCATGGTTGGACAGACGCAGTCAGACCGCATGGGTCTGTGGCACCGTTTATTTCCACAGTGGGCTTTATTTCCACAGTATGAACATTCAACCCACACTAAAAAAACCTACACATTCATTTAAGAGATCCAAACCACTTGGGTTCCTGGTGCTCAACACCTACAGGCACTGGAAACAACAACCCCTTTGTATTGATTCCTATTAGAATGGAACCTAAACCTTACTCAACACACTTGGTATCTTAATAATATCGTTAAATATAGCCTGGGAGCACGACGGGGTGACCTGTCCTGCATCACCCAGCAGTAGATCATTCATAGCGATGTGCTGAACGCGAGGCCGTGGTGAAGCAGATCTGTTTGCTGCAGAGCTGCAGCTGCACGCATGACTATACCACGCAACATTGATTTTATATTTTTTTAAGCAGTGGCATTGATTTCAACCCTTATTTTAAACACACTGGCAGGATACAGCCCTTTGATAGCACTTTAAGACCAAATTTGAATTGCATTTCCCAGCAGCTGCCCTTTCTTTATGGAGACTATAGAATAGAATTACAAGTAGTACTACTGACTTGGGCTTGTACCGAGGATTTACACCACTGAGGTCCCAGTAAGATGAGCTTGTAGCACATTTATACAACTATAATATGCTTCAGATTTATTTTTTTAGGTGCAAAGCCTTTGTTTGGGGCTTTTCTCTCGTTGGCTGCTTTGTTTTTCCCCTCCACTAGATATGAAAGACACTTTTTTCCTTGAGAGATCTGTTAATTAAATAGATTTTGGCTGTTTAGAACACAGTTAGGCAGGGATCACTGATCCCTGGAAGCACAGGCAGGTTCTTCACATGCTGCTCAGAGTCATGGAAGAGTCTACAGGTGAGTAGGCAAAGCCACTCTTGACAGAAGACTTCACATTGAATACAATGTACTTTGAGGGGGGGAAACAACCCGAACCCAAAGCACCTGCATTTTAAATCATCTGCTGGAAGGTGTAAATTCATTGCAGAGTTACACAGATACACAGATCATAAGGGATTGGAAAGGCCCTCCAGAGGTCGTTGAGTCCAACCCCGCTGCTCAAACAGGATCATAGAATCTAATTTAGGTTTCACAGGAACATACCCAGACAGGTCTTGAAAGTCCACATTTTTCCTGCTCCCAAGCAGTCCTCCAGATTTATCACCACCACACTCTTACTTGACCAGTAAGCGCTGGGGTCCTTCTTACGCCACTCCAAAACAATAATTTTTAAATACCTCTCCAACATTTCTATGCAGGTGGTGCTTTGGTTCTCATGTCCTTGATAGCTCCTGAGTTGGGAAGAAAATCTCTTCATTGCCTTGCCAGCTTAATCCCAATTTGCAAAGTGATTCTTTTGCAATAAGGCACAAGGTTTGTATTTCTCCACTTCTGGCTTTTCCTGCGAGGAGGAGGACCCTGTGGAGTGCCTTGATGCCTCCACACGTGCTGCTCTATCTGCAGATCTCCAAAGCCTGTTGCCCAAGTAGCTAAAAACCCTTTTCCTCACACAGGTGCAGAAAACCCATCAGCAAGTCCTTACTCTCCCTATCAATCACCTTATTTCACTCTCAGGACCTACAACTACCAGGACTACAAAATTTTGCCTGAAGATGCTCAGTGACCTTTATGTCATGCGTTACAACTTACTATTATGGATAAATTCTGCTTTACTTTCCTCAGTGGTTTGATCAGGGAGTTTTGACTCCACCATCTGACTCAATCTTAGAACTGGTTTCCCCACCCAAGGGTCAGATTTACAGTCATGGTCCAAAGAAATCCAACAGAAACACTAACTGGAAATGCATCCTTTATTCAGTCCCTCCAAAGGTCCTATAAATTACCGAGTCAAATGCATTTAGGAAGTGACGTAGCCGCATTTGCCACCCTCAAGCCCCACTGCTTACCCCAAGCCTCTCTTTCCAAACCACATTCAAAGATTTCCCTTTAATGAAGGGCAAACCAGTCCCAAGAAGTTACCAAAAGCCATAAGCTGCTCCACCGCCTTCACCTGTGTCAACAGAAAATTTGGAACAGGAGGATGAGCAGCAAGTGCCACAGTCCTGAACCATCAGTCCTGAAAACCATCTGCTTTTGACTTAGGAACATTCATCAGCATGGGCCAACACCAAAACTTCCATACAATAGAAGACAGATTGGCTTAGCATCACCACAGTGCAAGTGGCACTTCCCCACAGGTCCCTCACATCGTGACTGTTCAGACCTTATTCTACACCCAGAGTGACTGGGCTGGTCTCAGAATCCTCACACCCCAGGATGCTGCTGGACAATTTGGCTTCAACCACTCCATTCCCATTGCTCTGTTGCTGCCTGCTTGGATTTCCTCTGAAAGCCAGAAGTATCTTTCACAGCAAGCCGGCTAGTGATGGCCCCGACAACCTTGTGTTCCTAAAAGCTGATAAGCACATGTCATTTTGCTTTTCACTCCAGCCCACCCAGTTCAAGACCTCCTGGCAGCGCTGATGTATGTCGATTTTATTGCGCCAGTGTGGCCTGAGAGGACGTGTTTTAAAAACTTAGCGAATTATGTCTTCTCCTTAGGCTTCTAAATGCCAGAGCAGAAGTTCTCCCTGCCTGTGGTTAGGAGTGAACCACGTGGGATGAAAAACACCTTTCTACTGATGAAGGTGGCAAGGCACCAGCTCAAACGATTTTCCATTAGCGCACGATCAAAGTTAATATTGCTTATAGAAGGAAAGCAGATTCAGGAGACTGGCTGAGCCTGAGAGGGAACTCTTGAACACCGGCGAGGAAACAAAACCCAGCAAGTATCTCATCTGTTGGTTTCTCTAACCTGGAGCTCATCTCGTTGCGATGTAGCGGAATAAATCTGCTCAGTGTATTTATGGATTTCAAGGCTGAACAAGACAAAAAAAAACACCTAGCATCTAAATCACCGCAGTGGTAGGAATCCGGTTCACTACGGAGTTTCACTAAGCTAATTAAAGGTGGAACCAAACGGAGTGAACAGTTACAATTAAATCGGTGTGTTCAAAAGACCAGATCACCAAATTAATACAGCAGCAGTTAACCAAACCATGACAAGGATAAGCTCCCTGCCTCACCACAAGAAGAATGAATCGCTTTGGATTAATGTGACGCAGAGAGGATTTAAAGGGAGAACCCGCTCCCTCCCAACACCAGGACACAACAGACCCCTTGTAGTAGTAGTTCAGCAGCCATGGTTGTGGGGAGGAGAAGCACAGGGAACCGCTCACATCTCAAGAGATAAAGAAACATAGCTGAGGAAATAAAGTGAGGCCTGACCTCAGCACAAAATTTCACAAGCCTTTTATAAACTTAGAATGTAGCCTTCTGCCAGCAGTATTAGGTGTTGTGGCCCCTTTACCTGAGTGTCTATTGCCAGGCAACTTGGTTTATTGTTGGATTTATTTACTTATGCTTAAAATTCTCGAAGTAGAAAAGTCACTGAAACACAGACACACTGTGCAGGCACCCAAGTCTTTCCCACTTTCTACAAAACCGGGCAGATCATTGGAATACAAAGATCTCCTTTTAGAAAAAAAGGGACAAAACTGAAGAGCTTTCACCTTTCCAATGCGCTATTCCTTGGCGTCTACCTCAGAGCAGGCAGCAAATCTTGGCCAATTTGAAATGCATGGAATTTCTGCAGGATAACTTCATAGCAACAGCTCAGATTTTACCCTCTCCATTTCTTTTTTCATTTTCCCCATCACTGAAAAGTTTATCAAGAACACTCTTGCTCAAAGTGTGGCTGCCTCTAGTACTTTGATAATGATGTGTAAGTGAGAATAGAGTCCAGCTTTTTATATCTCACTGCTCTAAAAAAAGACAATAGGAACTTAAAAGCAAATTCCTTGCTTAGGGTTTAATTAATTATCATTCTCCTTATGTGTTTTGACTAATAGCTATTAATGAGACTTCCAGGCTACTGGTCTCACTAATCATTAGAGTCAAGAGGCAGTTTTATTCCTCCCAACAGTACAAAACAATTCATGAAAGAACAAAACGTCCTTTTCTATGTTTGCAAGAGATTTTCCTTACAAAAATCAATACTTTCTGGATTGAAAAACACAGCACCATCCAAAATAAGATCCGTTACATGTGAAAATCAACCCCAGACTGCCACAAACCCAAATAAACGCTGGCAGGAAGCACCTTCCTTCTCAAGAGCTATGTAAGCCTCAGCTGACCCGGGGAGAGATGAATCCTTGCCAAGGAATGACTGATTGAAACCTAAAACCTTACATGTGGCTGAGAGAGCTGGGTTTGTTCAGCCTTGAGAAGAGAAGGCTTAGGGGGGACCTTATTATCGTGTGCTGGTACATGAAGAGTGGCTGCAAAGAATAGATAGAGACTCCCCTTTCACAAGGAATCTCACAGAAAACACAAGGGGTGATGGATGCAAGTTGCCACTGGGGAGATTCCAGCTGGACTCCCGAGGAACATTGTTCGCCATGACAACAATTAGGCACTGGAATGGTCTTCCCAGGGAAGTGGTGGATTCCGCAGTTACAGACAGTTCTAAGGCTCAGCTTGCCAGGGTGCTAGTGCGGCTCGTTTAAACTGGATTTCTTTAATTTAACAGGTTAGACTCGGTCGTCCTTGAGGCCCCTTCCAACCTGGTCTACTGTCACACCTTAAATAAGCTGAAGGCCTTGGAAAGCACAATGAAAGGAGATGTAGCAGATAATCAGGGATCTTATCTCTCTAATACCTCCTCTGTTCCAAAGCAAACTGATGTCTGATGTGCTGATCTAGCTGCTCCTATCACGGGGTTTAGCTCTTTACTCCTAACATGACTAAAAGCAGCCCGTTGCTTTCACTGTACAGAAGGCAAAAGGGAACGTTACCTGAGTTACATGAGGGAAGGTGGAGTAACTTTGCACGACAAAGAATCTCATCACGATAGGACACCGGGTGATGGTCTTAAGGCAACCTCATAATAAAAACGTATTTGTAGATTGATTTTTCTATATTCCAACCGATCCCATAACCATCTTTTGACATTATCCCACACAGCTGGTTACACCATCCACACGCAGTCTCTGTCTACCTGCCACTATCATTATTTTCCAAGCAGTTTCTTTCACCTCCTTTCAACCCAACTTTACGTTAAATCTAATTGCCAGTTGCCACCCTCCACTTGCAGAAGAAAAGAAACCCTCATTTCCAGGCGTTGAAATCCATCCTTACTGCAAAGCACAGTAAAACCGTGTGTGCGTTAGAGGACTGTGATTAGCAGAAGACAAAAACAAGCAGGTGCCACTCGTGTTCTCAGTGTCTGACTGGAAGCTTTAGCTCCCAGACGAGCACAGCCTGCACATAATTACATCGTGTACGTTACACGCAGAATTACCAGCGAGAGGCAATAGAGGTATTAGTTGCTTCTGATTAATAAAGTAGTTAACAGAGATGGAATTATTATTCTCGCTGGGTGCCCGTTATGCATTTAATAATCTCTATTTATAGGACAATGAAACATGGGGTTTATAAAATGCCATCTGCTCACTTCTTTGTAACGTATAGGATTTGTGACTTCAGGAGCTGCAGTTCAGCACTGCCAAAGGTACTTCAAGACGTAATACTAGGAGAACTTGAGCCATTAAGCACTGAGGAGCCAGTTGGAGATTGAGCCTGACTAATGTAGCTGCTGCCTTATTATTTAAAAAACAATTTACACTTTCAGATAATTGATTTGGATCAAACAGCACAACCTCTCCCCACATACAAACGAGATACTGCGATGATCCACAAACGTGATTTTGTCCTTTGATCATCACAAGAGAAGATGTCTCATGAGGGGAGCTCACAGAGATCTAAAACTGCTACAGTAAAAATGGCAACTACTCTTTTTCTTTCCAAAATAAACACCCAGGGCATAAAAAAATGCGTATTTCTAAATCCATCAGTACCTACGGGATGCCTTTTTCTTGCTCATCAGTGCTCATCGTGAAGGTCAATATCGGAGCGTATCAGCTCTAGTGACTGTCATTGACTTCTATACCTAATTAAAGTCATCAAATACCCAGAGCTTAGTTTCCTGTTGAGCACAAACTGCTGGCTTAATGCAATTAACGAAATTGGAATTTATTTTTAGAGTATTAAGATCTACATGAAGTTGGAGGGAGTTCTATCACCAGCTAAAGGGCCCAACATTTCTACTGACCCCAACAGCAACCATAAATGTGGCTCTTGGTGCTAAGACAGGCTGACTTCAGTACTTGAGGGAAACGGACAAGCCATGATGCCAAATCTGCGTTTTTGCTACACGCAGAGCAGTGTGTGCTCCTTGGAGCCTGCGCTCAGGCAGTCCAACAAAGGCCATCCAGTGCAAAATCAGTTAAAAACCTATTGCAAGAAAGGGCACCCAAAGAACTTCCAATATTGACCTTTCCAGTGATGGACCCAAAAAGCAAACTGGCATTCTCCTTTCGCTGAGACACAGCTAACAGGAAACTCTGGAGTTTGACCAGAAGATCAAGACTAAGTGCAGATGGAACTGTAGCTTTTGAGGTGAACATGGAGAAGTTTCTATTTCAAACTTTCTGACACTTATATTTCCCTATGAAGGAAACCACCTTGTTTTCATAGAATCATTAAGGTTGGAAGAGATCATCAAGATCATAAAGACCAACCATCCCAGGCAAACTACTATCAGTCCTTCCCAACTTGCCCTCCTGCTGAAATCCACATTAAGGAGAAACACAAGTAGAAGCTGTTTTCACCGAGCAGATAGTCATGGTGCAGCTCACCTCGCTAATAACAAACCCTCTCTCTTTCCTCTCCTCTCCTTTGTTAGATTAAACTCTACTCTCTCCACAGAGTAGCTCAGAAGTAGCCAGTGGTGACATTTGGTTTAAGCAATGTTATCACTCCTGCAACATCTTTTCATCCCTACCCTTGCTTTGTTTGCAGAAGCCCAGAATCCTCGTATGCTTTATCGCTAAGAGACATAGAGTTCCCTACAGGGAGCCCGAGAGGCTACTCAGCCCGGGGAGACAGGTCTCTGGAGAATCTGGGGTCATTTTCATTCGACTGTTCAAAAGGGCACTAAGGAGAAACATGGACATTAAAGAAAAAAGACTATAAAAATGATAAATATTGGTGTTTGGTTGGTGGGGTTTTTCTAATTGCTGCAATTGGGAAGGGAAATAGAGGTTTGGACTTTTCCAGAAAGAAAAGGGGTGCCCACCACACCACACTGAACATGCAGCTCAGCAGCACAGAGCTTGGGAAGACAACAAGTAAGGAACATGGGAGGTTATGGACAGGGAATACACTGAGCCTTGTCGAGTTGAACAGCGAGGCAGAGAGCTGAAACTGCTCAGGCAGAAACTTGCTGCCTTGAACTCTTCCCTCACTCCTTTCAAAGGCTCCCAAAACCAGTAAAGTGGAGCCATCTGGTTCACACCCTTCCCTGCCACACATCCTCTTCCCTCAGCCCCTGCACCTCACACTTTGGGACCTGCCATCTCGTAGACCTCCTGTCTTGGCAAATGTGATTTTGCTGTAACTTTTCTCTAAACAGGACGGGCTAGGGTGGAGGCAGGGGCTGGCAGTCCTGACAGTCACTATGGCTTGGCATCTTTAATCATCCCCGAAGACGGTTTCATTAGGGGCCTCTATAACTCAAAGACCTTTAATACTCAAGTCCTGTTAGAGTAAGAAGCATTATCAGCACATCAAACACTCTAAGGTGAATGGGAAGATCATTCAGACACTTGCTCCCAAACCTAAAGGAGCAAAAAGCACACATCTATTCAAAGTACCAGCAATCCTAGTAAAGCCCTTAATTTGTTTGCAAGTTGCAGCAGTTTTTAAGCCAAAAAAAAAAGGCTCCCTGAAAGCCAGGACTAACATGGCCATAGTTCACACTTTCTTTTCACAGTTGTTGAATAACAGTTGTCAAAAATCACAGTTGCCCTGGGGAGTCTTTTGTTTCTCTGTTGTTCAGACAACCTGCCCTGCCAAACCCACCTGACTGGAGAAGGGAATGAGATCATGCAACCACTCCCCTCGAACAGATGGACTGCTCAGGGAGGTGGTGTAGTTCCTATCTCCAGAGGTGTTTTAAGGACAGACTGGATGTGGCACTTAGTGCCATGGTCTAGGCTGTGGTGATGTTGACTCATAAGCTGGGCTGGATGAAGGCGATTGGNCCAGCCATGATGATTCGACGATTCTATGATTCTATCTTAAAGATCTTTCTCAGCTTCATTAATTCTGTGATTCTGTGATCTCTGTGGCTCATGGATCTGGTTTCATCAAGTGGGTTTACAGTCCAGAACTCTGCTGCAAAGCACATCACACACTTTCTAAATTCACCCCTCCATTTCACCCTACACAGCTGGCACAGAAACCTAATGTCTTCCCAAAAAACGCCCTTTGTTTTGTTTTCCTGCAGAGAAGAGCTGTGTTATGTAAAGGAAATGACCTCCAAAGGAGGAAAACATATTAAAGTTTCAGGCCTGTTGTTTAAATGGATGAGGCAACACTAACACAAGGATGTTGGGAAGGAAAATTCTGAATACTCATCCATAAATCTACAACCTAATCTTGCTGGTGCGAGTACTCCCTCTGCAAAGGAATAAATAAACTGGAGTTAATCTTCCAACAGTGACTTTATGAGGTTTATAGGGTCCAAAAGCCATATCCAGAGCTTTGCCAGAGTTGAAATCCAAACCAGGATGATTCATAACAGAATATTCGCTGTGAGTACACGCACACCCCCATGTAGCGCCATACACCTCTAAGCAATATTCAGAACCAGGTTTAGACATGGAACAACCAGAACCCAGCAGTATTTGCCTCTCAAGTTCAGCTTCATCTCAAGCTGTAGCAGATACACAATGAGGACGTTTCATAACTGCCTTTTGAAACCTTATTGCAACTAGGCAGCTCAACAGCCTCAAAATAAATAGTGCATCATCAGCTAAATCAACATTTTGCCACTTCACACATCATCAACCTCATCTCAGTGCATGGGCGGTCATGAACAGCTCCATTTCAGCAGCATTAAATGCTCAAGTGCCACATATCCTCCAGTTTTACACGGACATTCCTCATTGAGAACCACGGGCAGAGCTTTCTGAAGACTGTTTTAAAAAGTGAGACAGGTTAGCTGCCCGTGAAGATCTGAGGTGTTGTAATGTTCCAACTTCAGCACTTCTATCTTTAAAGATTCCCATGAAGAAGTCACCACGTAACTACACAAAAAGTGTGACCAGGTGAAGCGTAAAGGTGAAAAATGTCCTTTGCTCCACCAGATTTTTTGAAGAATATCCTTCAGAGTTCAAAACCCAATCCAAAGCAACAAGCAGAACAAAAAAGGTCTGTCCAAACCAGCATGTTGTTAACGACTTTGTTCATCAGAAATCATCACTGAAGGATCACAAAACAATTCACTGGCATTTCATCTCTTTCTGGATGGTGAGACCTCTCAGCATACATACATTTTCCTTTCACTTGACCCTTGTCATCTTGGTCTGGTCTCAGAAGAAGCCAAAGGACGTCTTAGTTAATTATCTCTTCCTAGTGGTGGACGAGAATCAGATGCCTTGTAATAACACTGCTATTATTAGCTTGATTGGCTGCCGTCAATACTGTCACAGAAGCATACAGTTCTCTCTAATCTGATTGATCTTGTCCAGAAAATAAATTGACTTCCTTAGAGCTAGAAGGCCTCAGAGTTGAGTCACCTCAGCAGGCAGCAGTAGGACCTGCCCTTCACAGTGAGAAAATCCAGTAAAGCTGTTCACACACTCAGGTCTTCCCACAGCTGGCACCAGGGTGGGGAGAGGCAACTTCCAGTTGAATTTCTTCTGGTTTTTTGTATCAGAAGAAAACTTTGTGAACATTTTCTATTTAATTTTCAAGCTAAGCATCACCAGGAAACAATCTTTAATTTATTCTTTTAATATCTGAGCAAAATCATCTGCATCTTTACTCTTCCAACTGCCAAAAAGCCTACGTGAGGTAACAAGCTGCCCAGGGAAGGGGCTGAATCACCAACCCCTGATGTGTTTAACAATTATGGAGACCTAAAGCTCAGGGACAGGGTTTAGTGGTGGCCTTGGGACAGCTGGGCTTGTGGTTGGACTTGAGAATCATTTAGGTTGGAAAAGACTAAGTTACATCACACAGATTGTTTTAATCAACTTCCTTATCAAAAGCTTATTCATTAATAAAAAATCATTTTAAAAAAGAAAATACAAAGACTTTGTTGCAACTTAAGGAAACTCATTTCTACCTTTCTTTTTAAGTGGTTGCTGGCTGAATTCTTACTGAAGTGTTAGTGCCACGGTGCTGGGAGTTTACTGTGTTGTTAATGATTTCTCAGAGCTTCAGATGCTTCACTTTAAATCTACAACAAGCAACAGTGACGATGCCTGCTGCTGACATCCAATTTAGGCACGCGCTAACACATGCTTTTTGTGGTTTTATCAAAACATAAAATTCCTGGTGGCCCAAATGTTATCATTTTGCTGGGAACATTTTGCTAAGACAAACCTTGCAGTAACGCATCCGGTTCACCTGCTCCCTTGCTGGTATTTACCCAGCAGTTTTTTCCTAAACAGGGGTGTTTTTGGTTGGGAGGCTGAGAAGCTGCAGTGCAACAGTGCCATCCCCTGTCTGCAAAAATCATTGTCTCTCTCTCAGAGTTTGAAAACTGAACAGGAGGGCAATATTGTGACACAAATCAGGAGTCCAAAGCAGTACAGGAATAAGCAGCCATAGCTTTGCCCAAAGGGATCTTTCCCTAGGGTCCTGGATGCTGTTGCAAAGCAAATTAGTGCTTTTCATGTAAAGGACTTTAAGGGCACAGGGGAGACACGTTTGCTTTGACTCATTTAATCTCTTGGGCACTAGCTTCCATCCTTTCCATGGTAACAAGACAAGAATGAGAAGAAACTGAAATTAAGCAACAAGCTGACCATGACATTGGGCGCACACAGTCAATTCCCTGCGCTTGGCCACAGAAATACAAGCTGATCTGGTTTTGACAGAGTTAGGAACAAATTAAGTGCCATCTACTAGTGTCACCCTCTCTAAAACTAACTAAAAAGCCTTAATTTTGCAGTTCTTATGCACCTGCCCCTTGCTTCAATAGTGAGAAATTCAGCTGTAATGAACTGATTCTCTCCTAGCTCATCTACAACCATGGTGGCCCTCCTTCCAGGGACCAGCGTTGGGATTTCACTGGGATCTGAGCAGCCCTGCCAGGGGATGTGCTCTACATATTTCTTTAGGGCAACAGAACTAAAATCAGAAGAATAACCTCTCTCTTGGTTCACTGCTGTCCCTAGAGCACAGGGAAGGGGACGAGAAAACACAAACCAAAATCTAATCTCATTAGCTCATGGTAGTCAACTCTGCCTTAAAGATGATCAGTCATCTCTACCTCTCTTGAAGGCTGATGTGATCTCTCCTACCTTGAGAGAAGTACCTTTAGCTAGCAGGTGGGTTCAATCGCTGTAACGGTTCACAGCAGCTTTTGTGGAAAGTCTCAGACTAGCAAGAGCTGAAGATCCAGCTACCCAATTAAACAAAATTCAAGCAGTCACACGCACGCAAGAGAAGTACAGACTCACTAACAGGGCTGAGAATTAGCTACACTACCCATCCCAAAGAGGCAGGCTCATCAGTCCCAGTTTAATGAGGAAATATGGCCATGGGAGTCAGCAGGTGGAGCTGTTAAAAATGCTCATTTCAGGAGACAAATCACAGCCATACTCTGAAGAGACACCTACCCTCCCGTTAGCTACCTCTCCAGTTCAGGTACCATCTTGGAGCTCTTCTACCAAATCCACTGGAGAGGCTTCCTCACCTCATGCTTCTGAGCACCCCTAGCCTGACTTCACAAGAAGGTTTGTTTCATTGATACTATAGATATCCACAGATCTTACCTCTAACAGAGAGAACTGATGCGGGCAGCCCATGCTACGGGACCACTACTGAGGAACAACGTGAAGCCCAAGCTACATCCTGGACCCAAGGAAAAGTAAGTTATTTCCACCAGGTTAACAGAATTATCTGGTTAGCTCTGAGGCTTCTACATTCTCACAAGCAGCACGAAAAAAACCACAACAAAAAAAGAAGAAAATGCCTGTAGTCTGCCACCAGGAAGTTTGTAGAAGAATTCCTAAAAGTACTTCACAAAAGAAGCCAGTCCGGATTCAATCAGCAAACAGCAACAGCCTCTCAGCACCCAGTGAAGTGCCACAGGATCTTTCAAGGCTGCATATGAAAGGTCAACGACTTAACCCTGAATTCTTCAGGCGGCAATGTGCAGTGTAAAAAGGTTCCATTTCAGATGCAGGAAACTCCTCGTGAGCCTAAAAGCCGTCTGGACAGGAGGGAAAGATGTTTTTCTAGGGGTTTTTTTTTATTTTAAATTTTACTACAACTAGGCAAGGGAACAAAAAAAACCAACACCCCAAAATCAAAAAAACTAAAACACAACCAACCCCAAAAAGCAGCTGATTTATTCGCTAAGAGTTTCTTCGGATTTTGTTTTTCAAAACCCTACACAACTGCTTGCCTCGCTACACCCAGCTTCTCCACCCCCTGCTAACTACTAGCAGTTAATTAATGTACTTCACAGTTTGCTGCTCACACTTCTCAGCAAGGCAGGGTTTTGCTCTGAACTTCTGCTGGCTCACCTCTCTGCAGCCTCTCTTGCCTACCAGCAGCACCTCTCTGCTTCCCAGTTAACCTCTTGTAGGACAAGTTCAACGCAGCGACATGCTCAGGCATTAAGAAGTCAGACCACAAACCAAGGGTTTTTAGTTAAAACCACACAGGAATTGATGCCTCCAGCATGAAGCACTTCAGCACTTCATTTTTATCTTCTGCCAAGGCAAACTTGCAGCCTGCTACTCCAGTGATTTAGGTTTTTTTAAAGAACAAAAGATCTCTAGACAAGAAACTTCATGCCAAAGCCTGAGAATTCATTTCCAAGCGATCTGTGGGAAGTTAGAACAACAGTATCCATAGAGAGAAGTGCTTGGGAACCCACGTCCTTTATAAAATCTTTTCTAGTGGGTCAATTTTAAGAACAAAGTCTAGCAAGAACCTTCCTCTTGAATAACTCCTGTTGAACCCTCTTGTTGCTAGATTTTGTTCTTAACAGTTGTTCAATACAGCTGTTGTCCTACCTCTGACCTGACCATAAATAACTTGAGATGGCAGTAGAGTTGCTGAAGATCCCCAAGTCCTGAAAATAAAAAAATTATATTGCTCACTTCTTGGCTGAAACATTCGCAGATGGACCACAATAACTTACCCCTCAGCTAGGGGCTGTCCAAACTGGGGGGTCATAAGTCTCTTCCGGTGGTTATATTCTACAGGAAGAGTCCATTATGGCAAAGGACTGAGGCAACACATTGTTCTCGTTTTACTCCACAATTCCAATTCACTGCCAAATCCCCTTCTTGGAGTCTATCAGCCCAGACTTCCAACTATCTTCATCCTGAGGGAAAGCACATCCCACAAACTCCACAGCTCAGAGTGCTGAGTTTAACACTACTCTTGGGACTAATGAACAGCATAAAGCGCTTAAATACTCTTTGAAGCCATCCTTTACAACAATTACCATGAAGTGTAGCATATGGGGTTGTACAGATACTGTTTTCTTTCTATCCTGAACAAAATCGATCCCCAGGCTTCTCTTAAGCGTCTCTCGGCGCAATTATCCATAATCTTCCTCAGTTTCAAAGCTGTCGTTGCCTGTGTTGATTGCAAGGATTGATCTATCGCTGCACGTTGCAAGAAAAGAAGGCAAAGATCACTCTCCTTCAAAACCAAACCCTCAAAAAGAAGAGTCCCAAAGAAAACGAACTCAGGAAGGTCTGTCAAAACCTCACAAAAATCTCCTTGCCAAGCTGTGAAAAATCTGTCCATAACACACTGCTCAAAGCAGCTCCCATAAAGGCAAGGGGGAATCGAGAAACCAGGAGCTTGGAGAAGGAACAGGTTCAAACAGAAGGTTAACTTGACCCCACGCGTTAGGAGGCAAAGCAGAGCTGCTCCTCTCTGCCTGGTTGGTCAGACTGACCAAGCTGAAAAATCAAAAAGGCAGGGTTATGGGAAATATTAGGCTTCCTGGTGCTGGGGGATGTGGTTTAGGGGTGAACTGCTAGTGCTGGGTCCTAGGTTGGACTTGAAGATCTCAAAGGCCTCCCATCCAAAGAGATTCTGTGATTCTGCGATTGTAGAACTAAAGGAAAATCAACCAACCCAAATTTACCCACAGGCTTATTTCATGTCTCAATTATGATACCAAAGACCCTTTGCATTGGAACAACTCCACCTTTGCTGAAAATACTGTTAAATGTTTCTATCTGCAGCATTTACCCTGTCCCTTAAGGACCTGCCTTTGCTAAGGAGCCTCAGAGCTCTACAGAAGTCACAAGAATCAAGTCACTGGAGTGGAGCACCGATCTACCTCTAAATTCCAAAAGACAATTGAGTTTCCAAGAAATGACTCCACTACTGAGACTCACAGATGCTCAAGTAGGAGGGAAGAGAAATTGTAAGATTCAACAGATGGTAACAGAAAGTCCCCACTGAACAAGCCAGACGCTGCATTTGCTTCCGTGAAGGTGGCGCAAAGCAGAGGATGGAGTACTCCAGCATCTACAGTGAACAAATACCTCTGCAGGGGCTTTTAACATCTTTCTCTCTAGACATGCCAACAATGCACCACCTGACTCCACAGCTCAGCCCAACCACCTCAGCTCCTCCATTGTCCTGCTTCTTTGAGGCGACAGGTCACCTCCTGCTCAAGCAGCTCTTCTGCCCAGACTTGAAAGTTGTCTACAAGTAGTTTTTTCCTGCAGTCTCTTTGGTAAAGGGATTGGGAGCAAGAAGGGGATGCCTTTCTCTGAAGGAAGACTCTCAGTACAGTTTCTGCACATCAACAATTTTTACCCCCACAGAGACACAGGAATCTTGACCGGAACCAGTCACACTTTTCTGCAAGATCAAGTTTTTAATGCCACCAGCCAGGCACAGTTTTCTCATTGATCAAGCAGTCTAAAACAGCCAATCTAGCGACTTCACCTCTTGTTGCTGCAAGTTGTCTCAACAGAGGTTTTTACAAGAGAGGTTTGTTCTGAGCTCCATCCAAGTCTGGCCGTTAATGTGAAAAGTTACAGGCATGAGTCCCTGGGAAACATGAAGGTCTCTTACAACTTTTCCTTAGACCTGTGGTTCTTTCAAACAGAGCAGAAGCAATCTCTGACACAACAGCTGTCCAAGCAGAAAAATAAAACTTGAGATCCATCAAATGATAATTCTTAAGTGATTCCTGGATTCTTCTAAGCCTTCTTTTTCTGTTTTGGTTTTTGAGATACGTCCAGATTCTAACTTTAAATTTAAACAGAGGTCAAACAACTCAGAATCACAGAATTATTGAGGCTGGAAAAGACCTCTAAGATCATCCAGCCCAGCCCATGACCTAACATCACCACAATCAGCTAGACCAAGGCACTAAGGGCCACAGCCAGTCTGCCCTTAAACACTTCCCGGGATGGGGACTCCACCACTGCCCTGGACAGTCCATTCCAGTGTGTGATCCAGTGTGAGGAAGGACTTCCTAACATCCACCCTAACCGTCCCCTGGTGCAGCCTCAGGTCCTGCCCTCTCATCCTGTCACTAGTTGCCTGGGAGAAGAGCCCAACCACCACCTGACTACAATCTCCTTTCAGGTAGACAGAGAGAGAAGGTGTCCCTTGAGTCTCACCTTCTCCAGACTAAACAATCGCAGAACTTTGTCACAGCTCTTGCAAACCATTGTGTGTAAACCCAGAATGAACTCATATGGGATTTTTCCCCTCTCACTTTCCTGAAGCAAGAACTCCAGGTACTGGAAGCACACACAGATCATGTGTGAGCACACAGGGTCAACAGTCTGTCTACCATCTCTCAGATCAACAATGTTCAGTTCTTCACTGCCTGAAGCTTTATTGGATGCTCACCGCAGGGTCATCACTGCTCGGCGACCACTGATGGCTGGTCAGCAGTGATGAGTTCTCAATTCCAACTCATCGTGTACTGTCTATCTTTCAGTCAATCTGATCCATCTGGTGTGCCTCTTCCCTCACCTCCTACCCTCTGTGGTAAAGGACAGACTGAAACAGCTTCAGGAAAGCTCCCTGCTTTATGCAGAAATCCCTTTCATTTTGACTTGTGAAAGTCAAACTCTTTCCTGACCTGAAAATGCGAGCAGGAGACCTTTTGAATTTTTCATCACAGAAACTCATTGTAACAAATTAACATTTTAATCCATTTACCTTTCCAAGCAGATTTTAAAATGTCAAGTATGCTGCACAGAATGTTCCACACCACGTGTGACATCTCTAGCCAACACCACTGAAGGGCCCTGCAGAATTATTCCAAATAAACAGCTCATTAGTGACAACAGTGCTAATTCCCGATGGCCTTAACCAGGCAGCCAGTGCAAAAGCTGAAGTGCTGTTCAGCAAACCAGTTAAGTTGAATTTTATCCTCATTTGGGGCAAAAAAGAGATTAACAAGTGCAGAGAGAAGCTCAAGTTCAGAGGCTTCTGAACTTGGAAAGACTTATTCAGTTTTATTTAATGAAGGCAAATTATTTTTACTGGTGTAGTTCATAACGATAAGCCCTGGTTTCATTTAAAAATTGGATCCCTGAAAGCAGGATCCAGAAAAACAATTGAGTTTGCTCCAGTTGGAGAGCAGGATTTTAAGTCTGAATCTGAAATATGAAAGTCTAAGTGCCCGTGAGCCCTCTTGTGTAAATATTGCCAGCAGTGTGACTTCGATGAGAAGAAAATGTGAAGTCAACAGACTGGTTTAGACATTCATATTGGGACTCACTTGGAGACTTATCAAAGCTTTTTCCAGTCATATGAGTTTTCATCATCATCTACATTCAGGAATAGAGGCAAAACATGTCATTATACGGTTATCGTTCACATGAAGAGCAGCTGCTGGGTGCATCCCAGAGATCGACACAGAAACTGGAGGAGAAGAATCACACTCTTTGGAACATTTAATTCTGTTTCATTCATTTCAGAGGTTGGAGTATGTTACTACTTACCTGATACAAACCCCACTCTCCCATGAGAGCAGAACACAGCTCAGGACGAGCTGCATTCTGTCGGCAGTGTTATCTCATCGGTCCAAGTAGCCCATTAGCACCCTGACAAAACTCATCTGTGACAAAACCCTACATGGGTTAACGTTAATTAACTCCACTGCTTAAGGAAAACAGCTCCAGCTGCTTCCTTTGAACACTTGGAGGTCAATTCCTGTTCTTGTTCAGGAAATCTTGTGGAAAATAACCGCATGCTAGAGCTCTGGGAGACTTTTCCTATGGATTTTTTTTTTTTTAATTCTCTCAATATTTAAAGGGGCCTTAGAGATAACTAAACGTCAAAAGACTTTGCGAAGGCAAAGTGGTGTTCTGCTTCAGAGCAGAAGACTAAAACACAGGATCTTCTCCAGAGGAGAAGAGTGAAACACAGAAATTACTCTGTCTCACTGTTTTACTGACCAGGTTTGACTGGTTTATAAGCAAAGACAAGCTTTTTTTGCTTATCCTTGGCCTTGCAAATTCAACCCAAGGTCTCAAAATTGAAGCTGTACCCCTTCATTATAATGGATTCTCTGAGCTGCAGCTCCTTGCAGCTCATTGTGGTACGTACTGTTCTGCAAGCAACCCTTTACCCTCTGAAAATTGAGTCCTTGTTTATCCAGAGAGCCAAGGGCAATACATTTTTTTGCTCTCCAGGAGCTGTTGCTTCCTGATTCTGTACGACAGCACTGAAAACACCTGCATTCACCTGCTCTCACAAAACAAACTTGATGCCTGAAGTTCAAACGTGGACCTCTTATTCCTGCATGTGTTTAAAAACCATGTGGATCTGGAGCTTGAGGGATATGGTCTGGCAGTCTCATCTCCCAGGACCAGAGGAAATGGCCTCAAGCTGCACCAGGGGAAGGTCAGGCTGGACATCAGGAAAAACTTCATGGAAAGGGTCACTGGGTATTGGAACAGGTGGCCCAGGGAAGAGGCTGAATTGCCATCCCTGGTCATGGAGATATGGACTGTCTCTGACTTCTCGTGCCGTGCGTGCAAGGACAGCACAAGACTTGCTCCTGACATGACTGACTCAGCAGAGGCTCCACAGAAAGCTTTGCCAGCACCCTACAACCCCAAAATCAAAGCCCTTGTTTGCTTTCCTTGTAATTAAAGATTCCACATGGATTCTCACACACTGAATCTCACCCTCAAACAGAAGTACATGACTATCATCCAAAGAAATGATCTGAGGGGAGGATAATGCCAGAACACCGGTAGGAATCTGGATGGGACGGCTCTACGCAAACTGCAGAAGGTAGTTCAGATAACATTTGTCCACAAGCCATAATTAATGCTCAGACTGTGTAAATTACAGATTTAAATAAGGGGCATGCTGGAAGCTTTTCAGTTGAAACAATATTTTCCTCTGTCAGAATAGTCTCCTCCTTCTGCTTAACAGCAAGAACCTGTATGAAGCCAGGTTTTGTTTCCTATTGTTCCAGCAGCATGACACTTGTTCCTACCGCAGGAGGGTGCATCTGTATGGGCTATGTCTTTCATTTTACAAAGTACAAATAATGTCCTTGTTATATTTTTTAATAGAAATGAAAGAATAAAGGGTGTCGTCATGACTTATACCAGAACAGAAGTTTGTCAGCTGCACTGTGGAGAGAGATTACCTGACGGATAAACATTTCCTGAACTAGTTTACCAAGTTGTGGCATATGAACCACCCTCAGTGCCATCAAAGACTACCTTCCACAGCAACTCTACCCTCATCGATTCAAAACCAGAGCTGTAATTTCCAAGGATGGGCTCATGGAAGCAACGATGAAATGGTTGGACTTGATGATCTTAGAGGTCATTTCCAACCTAAATTTTCTGTGAGTTTCTCTGATGTGCATCTTCCAGCGCATGAATTGGGAAAGGCTGCAGACACCTGGGTGGTAAAGCTTCAGAGGACAACACAAACACCCAGACAACTGTACAGGCTTTCCTCAAGGTGAGGGGTGACAAATGACCCAGCAAAGCACCTCATTGTTTCAGAATACTATGCACACTCTGACCAGAAAAGATATAAAATACTATGGAGATTAAAATTCTGAAAGAAACAAAGAGCTTGGGAAAACAAAGTTTAATGAGCTACCTCACTACAGGCAGCCTTTGTACGTGTGATTAATTTGATGGTTCCTCTCATATTTATTTGAGGAAGGGGGAAAATATTTCTAGCAAGCAAACACATCAAAGCGGTGCCGTTTCAGATCCAAAGTTCCAAGCACTGTACCTACACACATGGGTAAGCAATCAGCAGCAGCTTTTAATCAAAGCCTGACTTTTAAAAAAAAGCATCAAGTGTCCTGATTTTTGAATGACCAGCCTAGCCAGCCTCACCAGGAGCAGTTTTCTGGGCGCTGGAGCTTTCTACCCTGGCAGCAAGTCAAACTGAAAGCCAGGAGGCATTAGAATGCCCAGGGAGGCGAAACCAGAAGTCGCGCTCACACCACATGCAGCAGCAGGAGCACTGTTCCCCGAACGCTATTTTATCAAGGTTTCTGGGTGATCTGGGGGTGCCTTGAATGGGAAAGCTTGGGGGAGCAGGGAGGCAGCCACCGGGGTTTGGGTACTCTTGTGGCATTACCGGGCACACACCGTGACAGGGGCAGACCCAGACCTCTTTCAGGGAGGCTCAGACTGCACGCAGCAGCGACAGCGCAGCCACTTCAGCTGCTTCACCTGCCGGAAGGGGGGGGTGGGGGGAAAGAAGGTAACCACACAGCAGCAGAGGAAGACAACCCCAACAAGATGAGGCAGTGCAAGTGACAGGCTGCCAGGAATCATAGAATCATTAGGGACTGGAAGGGACCTCAAAAGATCATCTAGTCTAATCCCCCTGACACAGCAGGATCACCTNTCCAGCAGCTCCACATCCCTCTTGAACTGAGGGGCCCGGAACTGGACACAATACTGCAGACGTTATTTCACCAGGGCAGAATAGAGGGGGAGAAGAACCTCTCTTGATCTGCTGACCACCCCCCTTCTGATCCACCCCAGGATGCTGTTGGCCCTCTTGGCCACAAGAGCACATTGCTGGCTCATGGTCATCCTGCTGTCCATCAGGATCCCCAGGTCCCTTTCTCCAACAAGTCAGTCTCCACCCTAGACTGGTACCTGGGGTTGTTCTTGCCCAGGTACAAGACTCTGCACTTACCCTTGTTATAGTCCATTCAATTTCTCTCTGCCCAGCTCTCCAGGTCTCACTGAATGGCAGCACAGTCTGCAGGGGTGTCAGCAACACCACCCAGCTTTGTATCATCAGCAAACTTGCTGACAGTCCACAGTAATCCCTCATCCAAGTAATCAAATGAGCAGATTGAATAGGACTTGTCCCAGCACCGATCCCTGGGGCACTCCACTAGATACAGGCCTCCAACTAGACTCTGTCCCATTGACCACTACTCTCTGGCTTCTATCCCGCAGCCAATTCACGATCCACCTCACTACCCCATCATCTAGACCACGCTGCCTCAGTTTGGCTGCGAGGATGCTGTCTGTGAGAGACTGTGTCAAATGCCTTACTCAAGTCAAGATAGACCACATCCACCGCTCTGCCATCATCTATCCACCTGGTTATGCCCTCATAAGAGGCTATGAGGTTGGTCAAGCAAGACTTTCCCTTTGTGAAGCCATGCTGACTGTCCCTTATGACCCTCCTGTCCTTGATGTGCCTGGAAACAGTGTCCAGGACAAATTGTTCCATCACCTTTCCCGGGGTGGAGGTGAGGCTAACCGGTCATTAGTAAGTTGTTCTTCCTTCTTACCCTTTTTGAAGACTGGAGTGACATTTGCTGTCCTCCAGTCCCTAGGCACCTCTCCTGATCCCCATGACTTAGCAAAGATGATGGAGAGTGGCCTAGCAATGACTTCTGCCGTCTCCCTTAGCACACACAGGTGCATCCAATCTCCTCTGTTGCCTTGACTTCCTCTGGAGCCTCAGCAGTCTGGGGCTTGATATCAGGACAGCCTCCAGAAGTACAGACAGAGGCAAAGAAGGTGTTCAGTATTTCTGCTTTCTCTGTATCATGTCTCTGGAGCAGGGGGCCTACATTGCCTCTAGTTTTAGTCTTACTTGCAGTGTATTTGAAGAAGCCTTTTTTGTTGCCCTGGACCTCTCTTGCGAGGTTTAATTCCAAGGAGTTCCTGGCTTTTCTAGTTGCATCCCTACATTTCCTTACCAGAGCCTTATAATCACCCCAAAGTGGCCATTCTCTCCTTCCATGACCTTTAGGCTTTCTTCTTCTTCAGTTTGCCCAGCAGCTCCCTGTTTAACCACGCAGGTCTTATGGCTCCCTTCCTGGACTTCTTTCCTGTTGGAATGCTCTTTTCTTGTGTCTCAAGAAAGTAGTCTTTGAATGTTAGCCAGCTATCCTGAGCGCCTTTACCTGCCAGTACCCTGTCCCATGGGATTTCCCACAGCAATTGCTTGAAAAGGCCAAAGTTGGCCCTCCTGAAGTCCTCCGGGGTTGTGATTCTGCTAGGCATTGTGCTCCTACCACATCTCATGGTCACTGCAACCAAGCCTGCCCTAAACTTTTACTCCTTGAACCAGACCTGCCTTGTTGGTGAGTACAAGATCCAGCAGCGCTCCTCTCCTAGTGGGCTCTTCCACCTTTTGCATCAAGAAATTGTCAGCAATGCACTGGAGAAAACTCTGGACTGTGAATGCTGGCTGAGCAGGACTTCCAACAAATATCAGGGTAGTTAAAATTCCCCACGAGAAACAGGGCCTGAAGCTGTGAGGCTACTGTCAGCTGCCTGTAGAAGACCTCAGCTTCCTCATTCTGATCTGGTGGCCTGTAATAGACACCCACAACAGTGTCGCCCATGCCACCCTGCCCCTTGGATCCGCACTCACAAACTCTCAACTCTCTCTTCATCCACCCCTGGACAGAATTCAACACATTCCAGTTGCCCTCTCATATAGAGAGCAACTGTACCACCTCGTCTTGTGGATCTGTCTCTCCTGAAAAGGACATAGCCATCCATGACTACATTCCAGTCATACGAGCTGTCCCACCATGTCTCTCTACTTGCCACCAGATCATCATCACCTGACTGGACACAGATTTCTAACTCCTCCTGCGTATTCCCCATGCTAAGTGCATTGGTGTACAGGAATGTTATGGAGCGAGATGAGCTCTCCGATTTCACCCTAGGACAGCAAGAGTCTATCTGGTTTTCATTAAGATCAGACCTCTGTCCCACTGATGCTCACCCATGAACTATCGCACCCCGCATCAAATCTAGTTTAAAGTCCTCTGAATAAGCCCTACCAATTCCTGCCCCAGAATCCTTTCTCTCCTCTGAGATAAACCCCTTCCATATCTATCTGCTAGGTCTGGTGTCTGATACCAAAGCCCTGCCTGTAACACCAGTCTCGTAGGCAGGCACTGAGTCCTTCTATTCCAGCCCGTGTACTCACCCCAAAATGGGAGTAACGAAGAAAATACAAATTGTGCCCCAGCGTCTTTCACCAAACATCCTAATGCCTTAAGGTCTTTCTTCATTCCCCTCAGGCTATGGCATACAGCTTCTTTCCCATCTGTCTGGACAATCAGCAGTGGGTTATAGCCAGCTGATCTCACCAGGTTAGGAAGCAACCTAGTGATGGCCCTGATTCGGCTCCAGGTAAACTGCAGACGTCCCTATGATGAGGGTCAGCTCTGCATATTGGGCCCTCAGTCCCTTTCAGGAGCGAGTCTCCAATAACTAGGACCCTTTGCTTCTTTGTGGAGAAGGCCGTCATATTACTGGAAGACTTCCTGGATTTATGTGACCTTGCCAGGACCTCCAGTGTGGGTTCTCTATCCTCTATATCTTTATTAGACAAGCTGTCTTCCAATAGGGGCTTATATCTATTACTCCTCTTAGATGGAGAACAAAAAGCCAAGTAGAAGGGGTGAGTGGAGCCAAGTGAAGGTCCGTGGCAGAAGGCGAGCACCGTCCTTGCATGTCCATAAATATTTGAAGGGTGGGTGTCAGGAGGATGGAGCCAGGCTCTTCTCAATGTCATCTAGTGATAGAAAAAAGGGCAATGGGGGTAAGCTGGAACATAGGAGATTCCATATAAATATCAGAAGGAACTTCTTCACAGCGAGGGTGACAGATCACTGGAACAGGCTGCCCAGGGGGATGTGGAGTCTCCTTCACTGGAGATGTTCAAGACCCACCTGGATATGTTCCTGTGCAGTTTGGTCTAGGTGGTCCTGCTGTTGTAGGGGGATTGGACTAGATGATCTGTCAAGGTTCTTTCCAATCCCTAATGATTCTATGATTGTATGAAACTCCAACCAAAATGCTGGGAAAACCACTAGCCCTGGTTCTCTTCTGTGTTGTCTTACAAGTAGCAAACACAAACATTGCTCTTAGCTGCATCCCGAGTGCCTTTGTGGAGGCATGACCTCCCTCCTTCAATGGGAAAAAGTGAGGCAGCCCTGAGGATGTGATAGGCAAGTACAGGATGAACTGATCTCATTGCAAATAACAGAATTTCTTGTGGTAAAAAATAACATGAGCTTCATTAAAACTGAGGGATGTATCAGCCTTGGGATGCAAGTTAGCTACTGATGCCATTGTGCTGTCTCCAAGTTTGGGAGCTCAACGTGCACAAACACAGTAGCTTCAAGCCATCAGTTCACTGGTCCTACTCCTCCTACCCGTCAGAGTAGCTGAAGCTGTAGGGTCTTTGTCAATGCTCTGCATTCCTTCCGCTGGTCTCCTGCTGTCACAAGTGCAGAGCATCAGTACACGAGCACCCAGAGCACCCGTGTAAAGAGAAGCAGCATTATTCTCCTGCAGAGTTCCAGGGATGATGCTATTATAAGTCTGGTTCCCATAGCTGCAACCTTAATAAACCATGTATTTGCATGAGGGGATTAGGGCCGTGAGTGCAGGAGAATGGACGCAATTAATAGTTGTTCTTTATCTCTGGCTGCTGTGATCCCTGCAGCCATTCTGCACTGCAAAAAAACCCCAACCCATAGACCCAGAATGACAACTTGATGGGTTTTTAAATTTTTTCCTTCCCTTTGAAAACAAGTCACTTCTTATTTTATGGCTGTGCCAGATGCACTTTCCTCACTTAGATTTAAGGAGGACAAGTTGGTTCTACTTCTCTCTTTTTTTTTGCCAGTAGCTTTGCATTTTGCACTTGATGCCTCAGGACAGGGCTGATCTAATTCCACAAACTACCACTGATCTGTTTTGCTTTTGCTGAGGAATAGCTCACAAAAATAATCTCCATGATCCCAACTGCAGCAACTGGGCAGGATTAGAAAGTCAAAGGTCTGATGTAGGCAGCATGTACCTTTGTGTTTAATTCTGTGAGACTCTGTTATCAGGTGGTTATTCAGATAATCTTCCCTTGGAACTCTAGATAATTAACTCCTTGTGCCTCTTTTTCCTTGGTATAAGACAGGGTTTTACCCCCATCTGTATGAATTGAAAGGTACTGAAGACTTCAACAGTGAAAA
The DNA here is from genome assembly GCA_013400115.1 of Rhinopomastus cyanomelas. Classification (NCBI taxonomy): domain Eukaryota; kingdom Metazoa; phylum Chordata; class Aves; order Bucerotiformes; family Rhinopomastidae; genus Rhinopomastus; species Rhinopomastus cyanomelas. Next base: position 11,753 of record VXBP01005490.1, on the reverse strand, counting down.
CAAAGCAGTCCCCTTAAGTTGGCTGTAGGGTGCCTGATCTGAATTGCTGACATATACATAAGCCAAATAGGCTCCTCAGTCATATTTCTCCCCAGTAATGCCAGAATTAATCATTTCCATGGGTATCTTTGGTCTGGATTCATGGAATAATAGAATCATTTAGGTTGAAAAAGACCTTGATGCCCATCAAATCCAACTATGAACCCAACTGGCACAAGGCCACCACTATACCCTGTCCCTGAGCTCCAGATCTCCGTGACTGTGAAACACTGCCAGGGATGGCAATTCAACCTTCTCCATGGGCAGCCTGTTCCAAGGCCTGACGATCCTTCCCAGGAAGAAGCTTTTCTAAAAGACTCACCTAAACTTCCCCTGGTGCCACTTTAAGCCACTTCCCATTGCCTACAGTTCCAAAGTGAATCCCCACAAAACACACTGAATACCTACAACAGCATCTCCAGTTTAGAGTGAACAACTGGATAATAAGATCAGAAATTTCTTCTCAAGTGTAAATTTTCCATAGGTTTAACTAATTCAGCATCTCTAAGCAGTCTGGGAAACAAATTCCTCTGTCAGCTTCAAAAATAACGCAAAGCCTGGAACAGCAAATTTGTGTAGCTTTTTAAAAATAAAATCCCTTCTTCCTTTTGGGTCACAGTTTGTGTTTTGCCTTCCACAGCTCATACGAGCTCAACTCAATTGTTCTTTTTTTCCATGTGCCTCCTAATCACTGGAAAAAAATTGACACTGAACTCCATTTGTGATCTCCTAATTTAAAATATCTCTGTGGAGACTAGTAATGATGACTCTAAGGAAATCACCAGCAAGCAAAACCAACAAGTGGGTGACAGTGCTGGAGCACCAATACATTACCCCTTCCCCATGTCAGCTAACCTTGATTAAAGCAGGAGCAGATCAACTATAAGGTCATCCAAAGGTCGGACAAGGGAAACACAATGAATATTGATGCGAGAGCAAATAAGCTCAGAGAAACCCAACCGGTAAACACAGACATTGTAGTGGAAGAAGTATTTAAGTGGGACAAAATGTACTATATGCCCTCAGACATCTGTAAGAGGCAGAGGTCTCTTATTAGTAGTATATTCATCCAATTCACTACGTACTCAGCCATTCGTTTGTAATTAAACCATGTGGGACCACCAGAGTTTCTGCACCACCACTGAATGTTTCCGGTTTTACCTGATTCAACTGGTTGCCGCTACAATTACAAAACCAGCTCAGCTTGCTACAGAATCCTCCGTTGATGCACTTTGGTCTTGTAAGATGGGTAAAGAAAGAGATTAAAGGTAGTTTGTTGGCTTATTCAAGAGAGAAACTGTGATTCTGCCTCCCCAAATACATCTGCATATTTCATTGCTCTTCGGAACTCATTGACGCTTGCAAGCTGCAACCTTACACGTCCTGAAGGCAGCAAAATAAACTTGTTATTGCAGCATCGGGAGGCCAAAACAAAAGGCAAAAGAAACCCTCTGAGGAATATCTGGCAATTACAGGTATAACGAAGCAAATACAGAGTGGCCTAAGGACTGACACCGGCTGGGGAATAAATAGCAACAGACTGGTTCATATTTCCCCTGCCCTTCATCTACGCAACGATATCAATCTTTCTAAGAAGAGAAACTGCACCCCCCGATATCCCAAAAGGACCTCAACAGCAATTTATCTACATAACTGTCTGGTGTAAGACAGGTTTGTCTTATTTCTTTTTTGCCTGTATGCAGGGCCCTGAGCAATCAGTTCCAGTCAGAGACAGCCCTGTCTAACGGGGGGGGGGGGGGGGGGGGGTGGATGGGGTAGACTGCATGGCCTTCAGAGGTCCATTCCAACCCCATACAATCCATGGTTCTATTAAAACTAGGTACAGAGTTAAACATACAAATCATTGTTCCCAGTACGTAAGTCATGCATGCTGCAAAGTAAGAGATTAGCACAGGAAAATGAAAGAGAATTTCTATGTATGTATTTATTCTAGGAAAAGGTACCACCAGTATGAAAAATGATGGACTAAATGTTTTATTGGAGTTCTAAACCAGTGGATTTGATGCAACATCAAGTTATAGCTGCTTTACTTATACTAGAAAAGAGACCTAGCTTTGAATCACAGAACGGTTTATGATGGAAAACATCTTAAGATCATCGAGTCCAACTATTAATCTAACTGTTCCAAAGCCACCACTAAGCTGTGATAGAGTCCATTTCCAGTAGAGAAAGGATAATGTCAGCAAGCTGAGCCCATTCCAACCTCACCGGGTGTGCAACACATCCAGCCCTAACAGGAAGGAGCCAGGATCACCGCAGAGTTCTGGGGTTATTTCGAAGCTGTTTCAATCACTAAGTAACTGAGGGATGCAATTTTCCAGGTCAGCCATGGAAAGGCATCAGCATATTGTGCAGCAGTAAATGATGTCGTTGCGTTTTCTTCCTCACAGCGCTCAAATGTCTGTGACTTCACGCTCAACAGAATGTTCGTCCGTGGTTTTAAGCTGGTGTTTTACTGCTGACACCCTGCAGAGGGCAATAGGAAACGCAAACCCTCACGAAACCTGCGCTCCTGGGGCTGGAATAGATCACACACGTTCCCTTCCTGCCACCTTCTCCTGTTGCCGGTGTTACACTAACTTAGAAATGTTCTCCCAAAAATATTCGTTTCACTCGTGGCATTCCCGTGGGGATTTTATAATGAAAACATAACAAGAGACAGGAGGTGACACCCGAAGAAAGGGTAGTTGGGGTGCTTCAGTTATGGCAAAGGGTTTTTCACCTCACTCCAGGAGCGGATGGTTTGTCCCTCTGAAACCCACCAGAGAGGACTCTGAAGACAGCAGACTCTGAGCTCCTTTTTGATGTCTCCTAACTCTTCCATTCCTTGGCTGGTCTTTCACTGAGGAGGCAAAGCAGACCCAGCCGACACAGCCTCTCCCTGCATTTCTCACCAGCTAAGGCTTCCCACAGTCTGGAGCTCGCTGCATGTGGGACAGGAGGCACAATGAGGGGGGGGTCTTTACAACAGATCCACTGCATGAGTAGAAAGTTGTATGCCTCTGAGTTTGGTTTTCTCCTGAGGGGCGTCTAACAGGATTAAAGCCAAGGCTGTGGCTGCACGTTACAGCGCTTCCTCCCAAGCGAGGCAGAAGCAGCCCGTGGCGCAGGGTGTTACAGTGCTCCCCAGCAGCTAGCGTCGCTTCACGCTTCCTTGCCAGTTGGTTTTCCCACTGTTCCAAAGGAGCGGGTTACCAATGAGCTCGTGCAATGTCAGTTTGATCCCGTAAAAACTGGGTATCGTCCTTTTGACAGGGAAAAGGTGTGTAAGGAGGGGAATATTTGTTTTTAACAGAATCACCGCATTTGGATGTGGTTTGTGGTCACGTACCACGTTTCCCCAACTGTGTATTGATAAGGATTTGTAGGAATCACACACTGGAAAAAAGGAGGGGCTTAGGAAAGGAGGAACAAGTCTGTGATGGAAGCTCATGCTCACAGACACTCACAGCTTTGAGAATCATCTAACAACATAAAGTTCTAGCCGAGTTTGGAGCCTAGCAGAAAGGAACCGGTGCTCAATACTCCATAATTCTCCACGACAGAACATCGGTCTGGTTACCAAAGCCACAACCTGCCCCAGCCAGGCTGATGGCCATGATCCTAACACAACTCTCACATGCTCTTCTGTGCCTACAACTACCAGAAAAGAGGTTGAAGAGAGGTGGGGCTTGACCTTTTTTCCCCAAGATGCTAGCAATAGGACAAGAAGAAATAGCGTCAGGTTGTGCCAGGGGAGGTTTAGATTTGACATCTGCAGAAATTTCTTCCTTGACAGAGTGGTCTCGGGTTGGAACAGACTGTCTAGGGAGGGGTGGAGTCACCAGCCCTGTAGGGGTTAAAAAAACACCTAGATGTGGCACCAGGGAATAAGGTTTAGTGGGCAGGATGGGGTTGGGGTGATGGTTGGACTGGATGATCTTAGAGGTGTTTTCCAACCTTAATGACTGTATGATTGATTCTACCCCCAAGAAAGCCTCTGCAACACTTCTGGAGCTGGGCAGAAAGTGAAGCCATGTCCTGTAGTTCTAAGGTCAAGTCTGCTTACTCGACTAATTCTCCTCAGCTTAAAGGATTCCACTATGCAGATTGCAATTAGAAGTGCCAGACCAGCCACCTGAGCACCGATGGTGCAGACACACCGTCTGTTGGTTTACACAACGTTTTGACAGCATAATTGTGTGGGTGAAAAGCAGGAAGAAAAGCACAGCATCACAGAAGAGCTGACAAAACGAGCTGATGGTCTTGTTGAGGTCACAGTAAATCTGACAGACATTAATTATTTTCTCTCAACCAGAGCTGTGCAGGGACAGCTCAGCAGGCTGTCAGCAGATAACAAGCTGAGAAGGCAGGAAAGTACAGCCAGGGAGCAATGAGGAACAAGTGGAGGCGACACAGCTGAATCCACAGGAGGACAACCTACTCCTTTTTGTTCACTGGAATAGAAACCCCTAGTGAATCACTAGGCTCTGCCACTGGGCAGGAAGTTCACAGCAACTAGGATGTGCCTATCATCATAATACTCAAATAGAACCATTAACAGCTTGACTCAGCCCACTCGCAAGCCTTCCTGCACTGGTAAGTACACATGAAAACCAGTAACAAACTGGTTTATTCCCTAGAAACACAGGAAAACAAGTGACTCAGCAGAAAACACCACACAGTTCTGCTTTTAACTACTGCTGTTAACATGTACCTCACGGCCCTTACAGTTTTTGCTTGAATTTCATACTGTGAAGTCAAAGAAGACACCAAGTTCTCTTCTCCAAAATGAAGCGATGGAATCCCTGTTTTGAATGGGGAGGGGGGAAAAGCCACTGAAATTTCAAGAGCAGAACAACTGGTACTTCTGCGATACAGTGTGAGCAGCACAAATGATGACTCTGGGATTAAGCAGTTCTGGTCCCTCTACTACTCTTCCCTCAAGAGCAACTTCAATTTCCATCTCCACTGAGGTTAAAGAACAAAAACATTGGATTAGAAGCATTATTTCTTCTCCAACTCAGTTGTCCTTAAAACAGAAGAGCAGAGTTAAAAATGGCTTGGACAGAGGGCAAGGACCTATGTATAGCTGGAGCAAAGTCAGCAGTACTGCGGCATAAAAACACACACTCGACATTTAAAATAGAAACTGTTCGCCTGGAGTGTAGTGAGGAGCCACTTCCGGCCCTTCTCATCGCCCTTGTAAACCAATAGGACCGGCAAGAAAACTACACAATGTATTTGTTATTCCATGTCCATTGTTGTCTGACCACAGAATTGATAAGTTTTACTAGTTTTGGTAGAGCTCTACCATACTTCCGGTTGTGAAACTTCTAAATAACTCCTGAATTTATAGAACTGAGTAATGGGTACAATAGCCAGAGTGATATCTGGCTACAGTAGCCAAAGAGAATCACAGAATGTATGAGGACCTCCAAAGGTCATCTACTCCAATCCCCACTGCAACAAGCAAGGCCATCTCTAACTTAAACAGATTGCCCAGAGCCCCATCCCACTGACCCTGAATGGCTCCAGGGATGGGGCCTCCACTAGCTTTCTGGACTGTTCCAGGGATACAGCACTCTCAGATTAAAGAGCTTTCTCCTCATGTCCAGCCTCGATCTGCCCTTTTCCAGCTTCAAACCACAACCTCTCATCCTATTGTTCCCTGAGCTGGGGAACAGTCTTCCCCAGCCTTCCGACAACCACTTGCAGGGACTGGAAGGTCGCTATAAGGTCCCTTGCAGTCTTTACCTCTTCAAGCTGAACAACCCTAAATCTCAGCCTGTCCCTACAGCAGAGGTGCTTCAGCCCTCTGTGCATTTTCACAGCCTCCTCTGGACCTGCTCCAACACATCTTCTACCTTGTGCTTCTTAATTATGAATTGGTTAAGCTTCAACCATCACTTGCTCAGCTCCTACAGCGTTAAATTGTGCCATTTTCTGTTTCATGCAAAAATCTTTAATGATCCAAGTGGAATCATCACTAACCAGACCCACTTACTGAGGTTTTACTAACCATCCCATCATCTTGTTACCACACGCACCATCACAGGTGTTTTCTATAGGCCCTCACCCTTCAGAACGTGGACCTTAACAGTGAGAAACACCTACAATTTCAGGTAAAACCAAAAACAAAACCAGTGAAAGCTGTGTGTTCTCAGCCTGTGAGGCGGCAGACGAGCCTGGCACAAAGGGCCAAGCATGGAGCTCTCCTTGGGAAATGGCCAAGTGTCCCTTCCTCCTTGAGTGCTGCTATAGAGCTGTCACCTTGCCCCAAAACCTGGGCAAGGAACCCATTATCCAGCCCTTACAAGCACCTGTGTAGCTACAGGTCCTTGCCCACAGAACTTTCCTGAGGCCTCTCTCTCAGCTGTGAAGCAGCAGGTCTGTGCAGAGTTTCACTGGACCTGGCACAGCCCATTCTCTCAACATCATGGCAGGGTACAGCAGGTGCTTGGTGCTCACCTTAGGGTGCTGCCAACACTGGAGAAGCAGCTCTGCTTCCAGGAGAATTCCAAGGGGAGATGTGTGGGATCACAGCTCAGGTGGTACCTCAGGCTGCAGAGTGACCCCAGCACCTGGGGGGTCTGGACCTCATGGAGCAGCGGCAAGAAGCTGATCTAGAGTAAGCAAACACACCAAACACATTTCCTTTGGTCTCAGAGCAGTTTTCAACTCCTCCTTTCTCCCTCAGAAGTTATGCAGCTGCTCCCACCTCCCTCAGGAGTTTCTCAGCTCCTCACATCTCTGCTCAGGAGTTACTCCACAAACTCCATCTCCTTCAGGAGTTACTCAGCTCCTTCCTTCCCCCCAACCTCTGTGGGGTTACTCAGCCTCCTCAACCCTTCCTTAGCTCTGCTGGCTGAGGTGCAGCACAAGGGGAAAAAGGGCAGGAGGTTCCCATCACCTCAGACCATCCCTCCTGCCCTCATTTGCTGCAAAGAGCTGGGACCCCACCGACCCTCAAGCGGAGACCCCAGGAATCAGCACCGAAGGGTAAGAGATGGGAGGAAGGAAGTGCAGAAGCCTCTGGGAGAAGCCCAATGCACCCCCTGAGTTCCTCCAGGTGGGACCCCCTAGCTGGGGCCACCCCTGGGACTGCTGATCCCCTCCCCTGAGCACTGCCTTTCTGTAAAAATAAAAACTAGTTTTTATTCCTTGTGAAAACAGCATTGTCCCTGATAATTAGTTTTTACAGGGGCACTAGTGAGGTAACTGTACCTACTGAAGCATGAGGAGCAATGACACTGGAGAAGATTGACCCCCATTATGCACCAGGCACAGTCAAAATCCCCCATTTTGCCACCATTTCACAAACTCCCTGCACCCAGTAGGCTGATCTCACCATGAAGTATTTTTTCCACTCAGGCAAACTGGGAACAGAATGAGTTATGTACAACCAACATAATGGTGTTAAGTGGAAGAACACAGGTGATACAGAGCTGTAGACACACAATGTTCATAGACTGAAAATCTACAATTCAGAGGACCTGGCGTTCCTTAATGACAGGATGGTCAACAGAAATGCTGAACTGACCCTACAGCTATGGTAGAAAATCCCAGGCAGTGTCACAGAATCAGAATGATCATGGCTGGAAAGAACCTCCAAGGTCATCAAGTCCAATCCTTATCCCAACATCTAGCTAATACCTAGTCCATGGCCTCAAGCGCTTTAGCTACTCCATTTTTAGACACCTCTGGGGAGGGGAACTCCACCACCTCCCTGGGCAGCCTGTTCCAGTGCCCAACCAATCTCTCAGCAAAGAAGTTCTTCCTAACGTCCAACCTAAACCTCTCCTGATGCAACTGAAGCTGTTTCCCCTCACGCTATCATTAGTAATTTGGCAGAAAAGACCAGCACCAGCCTCACTACAGCCTCCTTTGAGGTAGTTGTAGCGAGCAGTAAGGTCTCCTCTCAGCCTCCTCTTCTCTAGACTAAATAATAACCCTAGTTCCCTCAGCCACACTTCATAGGGACTGTTTGTTCATAGGGCCTTGTTGCCCTTCTCTAGCTCCGGTCCAGCAACTGTTTACAGGGGCAATACAAAAAAAGATGAGGCTCAGCCTATAGGGAGACCCCACAGCTGTAAACAACCACTGTTTTCTGTTAAAAAGAAAAGCAGAGTCTGAGTTAGACAAACCACCCAGTCCAACCATCAGCCCAATGCCACCAGTACATATAAGATACATCACTCAGGGTAAATTGGGTAGGCCTGTGGAGATGCAAAGCAGTGATGGAACTGCAAAGCAGCTGTGAAAGCCATCACCTTCCCACAGTCAAAGACTCCATGCGCACTGGTGACCAGCCTTAGCACCTCCTCCATGGGGCTGAAGTCACCAACCTGAAGACGCCAAGAAACAGTGTGAGCAGATCTAATTACCATCTATAAAGATTACACCAGCAACAAACCCTTGGGCTTCTACATGCTAGTAGCTTCCACTTTCCCCACCAATAATATTTTGAGGGGAAAACATGCTTTAAATCTACTCTGTGTTGTCTCTAACCCATCACAGTACGCACAGAGATGCAGGAGGAAGGCTGTTGCATGTGGAGGAGGTTCCAGACCACAAACGACTCTTCTTGAAGAAAGCGCAAAAAACCCCTACAAAATCTAAGCAGCAAAAAGAGAACTCAGTAAGATTTAAAAGTTCTCATAGTAATGTTCTTTTGAGTCTATAAATTTCAGCAAATGATACCAACTGTTCAAGGGTTTGTTCTCATTTTTATTTTGTAGGAAAGACTGTGGGGTTTGTTTACTTGTTTTTTTTAAAAAAATCCACTTCTTAGTGCCAGAATAGGCAATTGTTTGGTGAAATAAACCTGCCATTTATACATGTATTGGAAAACAATCTGTATTCTCATGAACCAGCTCCGCCTGCCTCCCCCTTTCTATGGATTTGTGTACCGAGCAACCTCGTCACTGCCAAGTTAGACATCATAGGATGGTTTAGCCGGTGGGGAAAGGGCACGGAAGGAATCAAAGAGGGGTTTACACACAGTTCTACTAACACCTTTGGAGTAACAGTTGAAACTAATTAACTGCTCGTTGTCCTGTTGAACTTTCATGGGAACAAGGTTTCAGAGATGTGCCATCTACTGCAAATGCTGACTAATGCACCTCTCTTCTATAATTAATCTTGGGCTCCATCGTTGCATGGAATCATCAAGTGGTTTAGGTTTGAAAGGACCTGCGAGATGGACTTGCAACAAGTGGTGTGATGGGTCAGGGGTTGAGCTCAGCATTGCTGCTTCAGGAGGATACAAGATGCTGTTTCCAGCATACAAACCAGCCCAAGACCAGCATTTTGCCCTTTTGGAGCCTACTCAACGATCTCCACGGCTGGACATCCACCTCCCACCTCCATCCCTGTCACTCTGAAGCTGGTTTTTGTATCCATCTCCAAGCACAAGTCTGAGGCAGCTGCAGGGAGAACAGGTCAAGAAAGAACTGAGCTCCCCTGAAAGGCGTAGGATGTACCAAGCAGTGACCAGCAGACCAGCCACCAAGGGAGGTTTCTCACCAGCTGACCAGAACAGGTCAAGGGGATCTGTATGTTAAGTGAAGTGTTGGCACCTCCAGCCATCAGAAGGCAAAACTCTACTCAGGGTCAAAAGGTGAGGAAGATCTGGTGCCACAGCCCATCTGGCTGACTGTGGGGCTTTGTGTTTTTTTGAAATGCAGTCTGCTTGCAGCCCAATAGTCAGAAGGGACTCAAACTATGGGAAGAGTAGCAGCCCCATGCTGTGATTCAAGCAGCCAGCAACAGGACTTTTTAAGCCCAGCTAATCCTGAAGCACAGTGTCTGGGGCACTGCTGGCTACCTAAGGAATTAGGCTCCAAATAAAGCTGCTGCTGGTACAAATCAGACAGCGTGTGGGCTGCCACGGACTGACCAACTGCTGTAGAATGTAAAAGGAGACACCAGCTCCTGCAGTCACCAGAGATCTGCCACTACTCACTCATGCATTGCTGGGAATTTCAGCTGCCTGGTGTCCAAAATTTCCACTGCAGAGTGTTAAAATGAACCTGCTTTTGCTTATTTTCAATTCTGTTACCTGGTCATTGCACTGGGCTTCCACTTGCAAAAATGAAGGTGAGCTCCAGGAGGAATAGTCACTTCTTAGGTTTTCCATGGTAGCTTTGAGGGTTTGGCTCCCTGTCACCTCAAGCCATCATTTCTCCTTCAAACTGAAGAACTCTGGGCTACTTAACCTCCTCTGGTTAGCCCATGTTACTTGTTACTCAGGAAGCAAAGCAGAATGCAAGTAAAGGCTGGTTTTTATATCTACCTCCAAGCACAAGTCTGGGCTAGATCTCCCGTGTTCCTTTCAACCAGCACTTCTGTGGTTGTGGTTTGACTGTCTCATTTCTCTGCTGCTTATGAGCTGCTCTGGAGGTTTAAAAGAAATCCTTACTTAACAGTTTCTCCTCATATTCCAGTATGTGGTTCCCCCAGTCTGTAGCAAAGAACCTCATGGGCTACCTATGCTTTATTACAGCAACTTCTAGCAATTTCTCTTGGAATGGAGTTTAATTCACAAGCCTGTGGTTGTAAGGATTATTTCTGAAGCTCTTGAAAGCTCGTGGTCATGGTCTTTCCTCTAGCTGCAACTCTGAGAGACATGTTCTAAACCACAGCCAGATAGCAGCAGACATGAAGGCTGCGGGAGGAACCAGGCATTGCTCTGAGCTTGTTTTGGCATGCTACAGTCAAAGCTGGGCTGTCAATGTTCCTGGTTCTCTCTTTCTGAGAGGAAATAGGGCAAAAGACTTGTCAACTTCCTATGGTTCCTTTGTAGTTTGATGCTTGCAACGGTGTTTATTCAGCAAGAGCTTACGGCCTTCACACCTTCCACAGCATCTCAGGCACCTAGTTATATACTGCACTTAAAGTATCTCCTCATACCATTGACCGTCGGGGCCCGTGCCTTCACTTCTGAGTGAACCACCTCCCATCTTCTACTACTACTCTGTGGGACTCTGCAGACCAGTCAGTGCTGGTCCTTAACTGTGATGTGAGAATACGGGGTTATCGATAACTTGCATGTCTGCTTAGTATTTCTGTGAGGCCCAAATCTTGGCCACAGGTGGATAATAAGGTACTTAGCATGCAAGTGCTGTGACATCATTTTCTTTCACAAGCCTGAAATATTAGAATTGCTATTTCATCTCCAGAATATCAACAAGTCCACAAGCTCCTGAAATAATCTAGCACTACTGCTGTTGAGGGAACACTCTCAATTAAAACACTGACTAAGACTGGGCTGAATAATCCTGCTCCTGTAGACATCCTTGTCAAACACATGCCAAAAACTCTTCCTTGAGAGGGAGATGGCTTCAACCTCTCCAAGAAATCAGCTCCTTGTTTGGAAGTCTAGGCACACACTCAACCAAGTTCACATAGAATCTCATGTACGACAGTAGCAAGTGAAATCTTTGGAGTTTTCTGGTGATCTCATTTCCAACATCTTAATGCACAGGGGTTAGGGTTTTTTTGCCAAACCCAGGACAGAAAGCACATTCCAGCCATGCTGGTGTCTGGCTCCTGCTCAAAGGATTCCAGATGGCCATAAGACTAGGCTAAATGAAATACGTGAAGAACCATCATGACCTACACCAAATAAGGAAGGAGGAAGTGTTATGATCACCTGTCATTTAACAGCTACAAAATTATCACAGTATCACCAAGGTTGGAAGAGACCTCAT
>VXBP01005488.1:0-83590 GCA_013400115.1 Rhinopomastus cyanomelas | reverse complement strand
CTGTCAGAAGGCTGGGGAAGACTGTTCACAAGGGGAAGGAACAATGGACAAGGGGTCATGGTTTTAAGCTGAAGAAGGGCAGACTTACTCTAGACACGAAGAAAAAGTTCTTTAATCAGAGGGGAGTAGATGCTTGAAACAGGTTACCTGGAAAGGTGGTGGAGGAGCCACTCAAGGTCAGGCTTGATGGGGCCATGGGCAATCTGTTCTAGTTAGAGCTGACCCTGCTTGTTGTAGAGGATTGGACTAGATGATCTTTAGAGGTCCCTTTCAACCAAAGGTGACTCTAAGAGGCATTTGGACACTGACCCTAGCAGCCCTCTGTACCAGTTAGCCTGAATGTCTCGTCGAGGAGAACCTCGCGGATCTCCCGGTGCTGGCAGCTCAACGGCCGCTTCCTTCCGCCGCGGCTCCCAACAGCCGCTGCCCGTGCAGCCGGGACGGGCTCCTCTCGCTGCCCTCCGACCCTGCCGCTCGCCCCCGAGGCCGCCGGCGCGCAGGGAGTTAAGCCGCTCCCGACAGCCGCTGCCCGTGCAGCCGGGACGGGCTCCTCTCGCGCCCTCCGACCCTGCCGCTCGCCCCCGAGGCCGCCGGCGCGCAGGGAGTTAAGCCGCTCCCGCCGCGGCAGCCCCGGCCCGGGGCGGGGCAGTGCCCGCCCGCCTCGAGAGAAGGCAGCTCTCCGGGAGCAGCGGACGCCTTACCCGGTTCTCCCAGGTGAGAGACGACACCCGCCGCGACACCCCGCGGCTGTTGGGGTGCGGGGCGGGGGTCGGGTATCGGTGCTGCCCGGCGGGGCAGCGGATGCGGGGCAGTGCTGCAGGAAGGGCCGCGCCCACGGGGCTCTGGTCGAGGGGAGGTGAGTGATGCTGCCGCTTCCCAGCTCCCACGTCGGGGCAGCCCCTGGCAGGCATGTGCGCGGCGGCTGAAAGGAGGCGCGGTACGAAACGTCAGTTTACCCGCCAGTTTTCCCTATTGATGGGTCGACACCGAACTGGAGCTTTTCCTTAGAGATGCTGTTAACGGAGTCAGTAATTTAAAAGAATGAAAAGGATGGAGGGAAGAAAGAAGTTACGGTGGGTCTTGCTTGGGTCTGACCCCGATGAGGAGTTTGCAAACACGTGGGACCGAGCCGAGTCCTTTTGGGGCAGATGGTTCTTGCCAATCGGTGGTACCTGTGGCAGAGGAAGTCTGCCAGAGCTCTTGACGTGGCCCTAAACATCTCTGTTTGCTGAAAGTGTGAGAATTGTTGCAGCTTTGTGCGAAACGGCCGCCGCTCAGCGGCCGCTCGAGCGCCCGGTGCTGGCTCCTTCCCAGCGTCCTGCCCGGTGTCTTGCCCGATGTCTTGCCCGGTGTCCTGCCCAGTGTTCTGCCCAGGCACCGCCAGCTGGCTGCTGTCGGAGAGGGTATCCTGGACCTTTGGACTGCCAGAACTTTGTTCTCAGCTTTTGAAGTACATCGTTCCTTAGGGGATGGCAGAACCAAGAACAACAGCAAATCATGTGGCTGCTTAATGCTGCAAAAAGCAGCTACATAAAAACCACTTGAGCGTGTCTTATTATCCACAAACTCTTTGTTATCAGGACTCACAGCACTGCAGTTTTTTTGGAACAAATGGTGTGTTTGTCCCATCATGTACATGGTGTACTAACCCTTGTAGTAACTGACTCTAATGGTACGACCATCAGGATGCATAACTGGTTCGAAATGTAATTTTTATATTTTACCTCCTAGGGCATAGATCCTAGTGTGTATTTCGTGCATCTGGTGAACTTTAGGTGCATTTAATCATGTTAATATTTTAAATGAAGAAAGCTAATTGTACTTACAATGTTTAGAGTTCAGGTTTATTTCATTTGGTTCTTCATTTCAAAACTCAAATATTATGTAATGCTGTTGCAAGACTGAGATCTTTCTATTTCCTCGTAGTGTAATCCTGGGTTTCTAAGGCTGTCAGGCCCTTTGTTAGGGAGGGCAGAGCAAAACTTTGTGATTAGTACTTCCTGTAAAGGCATTCCCGGAAAGCACCCACTTTGGCACGTAGCTGTCTGAAAATAATAACAATCATTCTGTATCTGAATCATTCTGTAGTTCTGATTCTGTCCTTGTAGCAGCACCAAAGTGATCTATTTGCATATTTAAATGTAAAGGAGAATGTAGAAGAGAGAATGCATATAGGTTAGGATAATGGATTAGGGAAAAAAATGGTATTCAGGATGGATTATAGACTGCTGTAACTTTTTTGAGTCATATTTTGGTTCAGTCTTCCTTGCCCTTGGGCTGGGGCAGACAGAAATGATCTTAAAGTTAATAGGAGGAGTTTGATGAAAAGCATACAATGAGTAAGGTGCACCCTGGACTCAGGCTTCAGGCGTATGATACTTAGAGGTGAGCCTTGGAAAGCTTCTAGAGCCAAAGGTTCAAGGGTGCTAAGCTGAATTCAGCAACCACTGTTACTTTGGGAGGTACAGAAGAAAGATCAGGTTGGTTACCTGTCTCTGGCCAATGTGCCAGGGATTGCTTATATCACAGCATAGTAGTGGTGAGATGGAAATTATGTTAACAAGGGATTAGTTAAGATGCCAGTAGTTGGAAAATGGTGATGCCGAGTCAAAAAAGGGAGATACTAATTTTGCTACGATTATGAAAGCTGTACTGTGGCTGGGTTATTTTGGGGGCTTAATAGTCATGCTAGCAGAAGTTTTCTCTCACTATTAAGGGTACTTGCTTTACAGATGGGACTGTTTTGATGCACCTATATCTAATTTTTCAAAAATAATTCTAGGTAGACGCATACATGGCTCCTGGTGTCTCAGAGAAGAAAGCTGATGATGAACAGCCTTCAAAGTAAGATTCAGAAATGAATTGATGTTATCTGAGTTTACACTTACCTTCCTTCCTAAACTCACACTCATTTAGTCTAAGATAAAGTTTATGATACAAGTATTGATTATAACATCAAGTATCTAGGAGAAGCTGTTTTGACAGAGTGTTTATCTGCTCTAAGCACACCTACATGGAGTGCTTTGGGTTTTTCATGATTCACACCAAGGACTTTCCCCAGTTCTAGGTGATTAATTTATTTATTTATTCTTTAATTCAGTGAAATGTTGAGTTGTTGACTTTGGTTGTTGCCTATGGCCAGACCTACCTTCTCTAAACAAGTACTTCAGTCTGATGCTCTAAGCTTATTTTAGTAAAACCTGTATATGTTTAGCCCTCAGACAATGTTTTACTTGGGTCCCCAGAAGTTGTAGGTGCTTTACCATCTACAGGGTGAAGAGAAAAATTGTCTGTCTCTTAGAGTTATAAGACAAAGATTTCTATCAGGCAAACTTTGCCTCTACTGTAAACCCATGGCATTGGTCCCATGTACACATAGAATATGCTTACTTTTATTGCCCATTTTACCCCAGGGTCCAAGTCTGCAGTTAGATCTCTATGGGCAGGTAACCAGCACAAGTTAATAACAGCCCCTAGCTGTGGAGAGGCAGTGGGTTGTAGGGTGTTGCTGAGAGGCCACAAGACGAAAAATGTGAACGACAGACACTGCTCAGGAGCAAAGCTGTATCTAGGCCAGGCAGGAGGACACTACATTAAATTCTCTCTCCTTGAACAGAGGCGTCACCTTTTCCCAGTCATTTCCTGGAGAGAAGCTTTTATTGCTGGTATTCTCATCATGGAGGAAGTAGGTTTTGCTTTACTGAGAACAAATCATAAAGTGGAAATGGCCTCAAGTTGTGCCAGGGGAGGCTTAGATTGGACATTAGGAAAAATGTCTTCCCTGACAGAGGAAGGGGACAGGGATTGTGGACTGGGGTTGGAACAGGCTGTCCAGGAAAATGGCAGAGTCACTGTCCCTGGAGGTGTTCAAAAACCATGTAGGTGTTGCTCTAGGGAACATGGTTTAGTGGGCAGGGTGGGGTTGGACTTGATGATCTTGGAGGTCTCTTCCAACCTTAATGATTCTGTGATTCTGTGAAATCATATCCTATTTGTATGTAAAGCCATTCCTGTAAACATCAGCACAGCCAGCATTTTGATCTGCATTAGTGAGTGAGACATCCAATATAGGTAGAGTTCCACAAACCTAGACAGGAATAATTGGGAGGAAGCAGCCTGGGAATTCTGCTCATGTGAGCTGGCAAGCTCCTGGGCTGTCTACCTTTCTGAAGAGCCATTAACCTGCTCTGTATTTCAGTCAGATCTCTTGGAGGGAAGAGCAAAAGCAACCAAAAATGCCTTTGGTTGCACCTCAGGCAGGGTTGGTATGATGTGAGGCAAATGAGGCACAGGGGAGATGGACAGGAATTACTGCTGAAGGGGTGACTGAACCAGCTGCTTTGTTGGGCTGTTTTTTTCCACTGCTGAAGATGGTAGCCTGCGGTGGACAGCGACAGATAGTGTGGGGTGGGATGATGCCTCTGTCTTTGGTTGTGCAGCTGCGGCTGTATGGTCAGGGACACTGAGAGCAAATTTCCAGGACAGAAATTATTACTACACTCAGAATATTAGGGTTGTAGCTGTTTTCCTTGCTTTCCAAGCAATGGTTCAGTATGGGCACCTAGGCCATGTTAGGCTTCCTAGGGACTGAAAGATCAGACATAAGACCTAAGGAAAAGCAGTGCCTTTCTGGAGGGGCATTAAAGACAAACAGTATAACCTAAACCATCTAAAATAGCCCCAAGCCCCTATGTTTAGGCTTCACAATTGTTCTTCCAGGTTTTAACAATTTTTTTGCATAAAGTTGAGGCAAACTCTTGTTTGTCTCCTGTGACAAAGCAGCTTGAATTTGCTGAGCCATGCTATGCCTGCAGCGAGCCTTCATTAAGCTCTTAAGTCATCTTCTATGTCTGGAAGATACTTATTGCTTGATCTCATCACTGAGAAACTACTTTGAAACACTGGCCATTATTTTGCCTAAGCTTGTGATTATTGACTAGACTTTCCTACCTGTTTCAGTTGAACTCAAAACATTAAGCACAGAAGGCAGACGTTTTATGAATCACTCATCTTGCGTAGTTACTCAACTACCAAAGTTTCCATTAAGGCAATCCTGCATAATGAGGAGTTCAGCTTTCCCTCCTTGCCTTGTCATTGCACTTCCTTACAGGAAGCACCTTAAGAGGAGGTTAATTCTTTTAACTTCTTACTCTTTCCCTTTGTCTTGCCTTTTTTTTTTCCTTTCTAATGGTTTTCTCTTTGCTTTGGATCCATTTGCCACTTTTCTCTCCTATATCACATCCTCTGATCTCTTGTTAACAGTGTCATGCTGTAGTCTCCTGTCTGAATGACATAGAGTTACGGGGAGCTAAATTGGCAGAAATCCCCTCTGAGCCTGTCACAAATGCTCTGCCCATCTCAGGCGACCAGTGGAGTCAGTCAAAACACGAAGTCAAGTTTACTTTTCAGCTTTGCTGTAGATTGGCTATATAGTAAGGTGGGCTGTAGGATATTCTCTGTCCCTGCTCACAAGGTTCTGCCCACTGTAAAGACCCGCCCTGGTTGACATCAGTATTGTTCAAGATAAAGGCTGCACCGTTCAAACGCATTCTACCATCTGAGCTTTTCTTCAGCAATTTCATCCTGTGCAATGAATGGATTGTGATATAAGGTGAGGTGAAAGGTGGCCATGAAATTGGGGATTTCCTTAGTGTAATGTATGAGCAACCCAAATAAGACAGAGCAGGCATACTTAGGTGTGATCTTTCCCAACCCAAATAGGACAGAGCAGGCATACTTAGGTGTGATCTTTCCCAACCTTTACTGCTTGACTTTGCAGAATTAGGGTTTTGCATATGCTTGGTGTGTCTCATAATGCTGCTGTTCTGGCAGAGAGAATTTTATCCGCCTCTGCAACCCTCATCTGGAGAAAATGAAAGAAGACATACTGTACCATTTTGCTCTTGGGACTGGTACCCATGATTTTCCAGCATTGTTTGGAGATGTAAAGGTAAGAAACTTGATTTAATCAGGCAAGCTGATGTTGTTCCGTAGCAGGTGGAAGTATAGCTGTCTCAAAACTAAAACTAAATGGAAGAATGAATGGGAAGGGAATAAGGTTTTGACTCTTTCTGTCACTTTCAGCATCAACCAAAATTAGATGTAATTGCTTCTGACAGCCTCTTTTTCATCTGGTAAAAAGGCAAATACTGCAGTCTGTATTCAGGTGGAGCTCCCTTTGAGGGGCCTTGAAGCCAATATCTGTCTTTTACTATTTTAAAGAGGATGGGGATATGTAAGTGCTATACAGAAGGTGGTGTTTTTTCCTAATTTCCTTTCTGGCCTTTTAGAATGATCATGAGCAGCTCTGCATCTTGGAATAGCTTTGTATTAACTGAAGGGTTTTGCATGTTCATGTTAATCTTTACATGATCCGTGCAGCTGATTTTGTTTTGTTGAATGCTGTTGACCGCAGTTTGTGTGCGTTGGAGGGAGTCCTTCACGGCTGAAAGCTTTTATCGCCTACATAGCTGAAGAACTGGGGCTTGGGAGCGCTGGCTGTGACTATCCTAACATCTGCGCAGGAACTGACCGTTACGCAATGTACAAAGTGGGACCTGTTCTGTCAGTCAGTGTAAGTACCTCCCTTCAGCAGGTGTGCGACACAGCTCAATGATGTTGGCCAGCATAGAAAATATAAATGTACATTTCTTTTACACACTTAGTAGTCAGAGTTGGATTTTTAGGTTTGTATCAGCCACACTCAAGACAGAGCAGTCAGCTGATTAAGAATTCCTTTTCAGACCTTTCTTGTAGGAGGGCACATCTCTAGGATCTTCATTCTTTTCTTCTCCTTTTTCCTCAGTGTTCATATAAGGTGTTTCTGAAATGGCCTCAGAAATATTTTGGTAGACTTAGTGTTGCCTCATTCCCATTCTGTATCCTGAATAATGGGGTTTAAAGGTCACTTGTTGCATGTGGGTTATTGGAAAATATGTCTGAATCACACCCCGACCTCAATACCTGTAGTGGCATTGTCAAATGTGCTAGCACAGCTTGAGAGGAGCATTGCATGGACTCGTGCTGCCAACTGATGTAGGGTTTTGAAAACTTCATACCTTCAGTTTGTAGGTGTGATTACAAACTTCAACTGCAGTTGCATAACTGTAGTGGTATCATTCTGCACGCTTTTCTTTTTTGTGGTAATTGTGGCAATATCTTGCAAGTTAAAGTGGACTTCACATTTGCTGAACTTTGTGACTAAAACATAGTGTCTGTGTTTTGACAAAAAATGAGCTTACCTATTCACTGGTGCTTCAGGTAGGTAAAAACTCAGAGTGGGCTTTGTCTTGTGTTCAGTAGAAGCTCTGTGATGAAGTGCATTTGTTAGCTGTTAGGAAAGGACACTGTTTATACTTTTGAGAATGTAAATTCATTATAATTAATGGTTCTTAGAACTACAGCACTTCATCCATAGCCTGCCAAAGCCAGTGGGAGTCCAGCCTTTCAGGAGGCCCATAGAGTAGGATTTTTGTGGGAGTGACTTAGGTATCATTTGTAAATATCAGGAAGGAGATGTTGTCTAGCTCCTTCTTCCATGTATATTTTGCATTGTCTCTGTGAATGCTGAGTATGAATTTCTGCTTTCATTTCAGCATGGTATGGGCATTCCATCGATTTCAATCATGCTGCATGAGCTGATCAAACTGTTGTATCATGCCAAGTGTTCCAACATCACCATCATCCGCATTGGCACCTCTGGTGGAATAGGTATTTCCCCTTCTGATGTAATTTGTCTTCAAACCAAAGTATCTTTATAGAAAAGTAAAGTATGTCCCTGTATGTAAGTGGTTGATGGCCAGAACAGTTTTGCACAGAGGTGATCCTGCTCCTGTATTTGGCCCTGATGAGGCCACACCTCAAGTACTCTGTGCAGCTTTGGGCACCACAGTATAGAAAGGACATCAAGAAGGGCCATAGAAGGGAAACTGGGCTGATCAGGGGTCTAGAGAACAGGTCTGGTGAGGAGAAGGTGAGGAAACTGGGGCTATTCTGCCTGGAGAAGAGGAGGCTAAGGGGAGAGCCTGTTGCTCTTTAAAACTACCTGAGGGGAGGTGTAGTGAGACGTGTCGGCCTCTTCTGCCTAGTGACTAGCGATAGGACAAGAGGAAACGGGATCAAGTTGTGCTGGGGAGGCTCAGGCTGGATCTTAGGAAAAACTTTGTCCCAGAAAGAGTGGGGAGGCCTTGGGACAGACTGCACGGGGAGGTAGTAGTTGTCCTTTCCAGAGGTGTTCAGAAAATAGGTAGACATGGTGTTTCATATGGTTTAGTGGTTTGGGGCTGTAAGGCAGGTGGTTGGACTTGATGATCTTGAAGTTCTTTTCCAACGTTGATGATTCTGTGATTCTGTGATTGTGAAACTTTGAAAGAAAAGGCTATTTCTGTCTCTCTGGGTAGTAGATCTGCAAACTGAAGACATTCCTGACCTGTATGAGAAGTATGAGATAAGGAACAATATGTAGTGAATAAGTTAAAATTTCATTCTTTCAAAAAGTTATCTACAATAATGAAGTGAAGCTGCTAGGTGCACACAAAGAAGATTCTTTTGAGGAATTTAGGGACAAAATTGCTGCCTTAACTGTGGCATTTGGTCAAGATGTGTTTTTTATGTGAACCACAGTGTTAACTGCATTGTGAAGCTGTATCTTTTATCTTTTGGGGTTTTTTCTGCAGGTCTGGAGCCAGGCTCGGTGGTTATAACTAGGCAGTCTGTAGATGCCACCTTCAAGCCTCAGCTTGAACAGGTTGTTCTGGGAAAGACTGTAATTCGCAGTACAAACCTAGATGAAGAGCTAGCGAAGGAACTGATGCAGTGCAGTAAGGAAATCAATCAGTTCAATACAGTCATTGGAAACACCATGTGCACTTTGGATTTCTATGAAGGTAAGGCTGGTGACAGGCCAGCAGAAGCATGTTGGTAAGCAGCAGCAGATAAGTGTTGAATAACATTTTAACATTTCACTGAACATTTTCTACTTTTGTCAACTTTAATTAACCTGTTTCTCATATGTGTAAAATTAAGCAGCTTTTTTAGCAATTTGAGCTTCGTTTTGTGGAGGTTTATTCCCCCCAACTGAAATAGATCCTCTGAAATATAGATCATCTACTACACACTTCTCATGTACTCAGCAGCTAGGTATGTTACTACATGTCTGATTTCTGAGGCAGCTGGAGGACTGGAAGAATGATTATTATTTGTGGTTGGTTTGTTTCTTGTTGTTTGGGGAATTTGTCACTGTTTAAGTATCTAAAGTAAATATTTTTAAAAGAAGTGTTGGAACTTGTCTCCCCTGCACATCTTGAGCAAAGCAGTGGTCAGACAACTGTAGACAGTATTTTGCTGAGTTGTGAGACTACTGCTACACAGAAGAAGCAAATGTTTGAGGCTTACGTTGGATAAACACATAGACATTCAGGTGCTTTTCTGATCTCCTAGGTCTTTTCAAAATCATATTTACAGTTTTGCAGGAACAGAATGTAGGTGGCAGCTGTTAATGGATAAGTGGCAAAGGGTGCCATGCAGAGGGGAAACATGGAAAACTTGATGATAGTGCTCAAGCTTGGCGCTGTCAGTTTGTGCATCTCTTCAAACATCAATCACAGGTTCAAGCTGCACTAAAAGAAAATGTCAGGAATGTTTTTGACTCATGAAACTGGGAACAGGCTCAAGGGCATGAATTTAGGGGTACGTGTCCTGAATACAAAAAGATCCTGAGTAAAACACTGTGTAAATTAACTTTACATAACCTGTGGCTCTTTATCTGTAGGTGGTAGTCTTGAATAATTTGAATAAACTAATTTTCTCAACCAAATGGTGGTAGTATCACCTAGTTAGCTTAAGAGATTCTTCACCTCTTACCTCAGAGAGTTCA
Organism: Rhinopomastus cyanomelas; assembly: GCA_013400115.1. Lineage (NCBI taxonomy): Eukaryota > Metazoa > Chordata > Aves > Bucerotiformes > Rhinopomastidae > Rhinopomastus > Rhinopomastus cyanomelas. The sequence goes on along the minus strand of VXBP01005488.1, from coordinate 73,716 downwards.
TAAGTGATATAACATTCATCCTTTTAAGGCAGCACTAGGAAGGCATTTTCAAGCTTTGCAGTTTTTCTAGACAATGACTGAACACAGAAAAAACGTGGCACTTCCATATGGCTCAAAGGTGGTTGCTGAATTTTGACTCATGTTCATGTGGGAAAATACTGACATTATCCCATTTCTGAATTTGAGATTTTGAGCTGGGGAAGGCAAATTAAATTACCATGATTCAGATTATAAAAGCAAGTAGCCCGTAGAAGCTCTAGCAATAGCTAAGAATCCCTTTGTCCTATTTGTCTTGCACATGAAAACCAACAGTAGTGAGAACTGGGCACTGTACAGGGGAAACAGCAATAATTGGCTGTTACAGAAACAGAATGTGTTCTGTGCGTTCATCACTGAGTATTTCTGCAAAATGGCTTTGCAGGACAAGGCAGGCTGGACGGCGCAATCTGCACATATAATGAAGAGGAGAAACTGCAGTATTTGAAGGAAGCTTACGACTCCGGTGTCCGAAACATAGAGATGGAGTCTTCTGTATTTGCTGCAATGTGTAATCTCAGTGGTGTCAAAGGTAAACTGACTTAAAGTCACTTTTTTCAAGCTGTAGGAGGTGTTCTGCATTGCAGGGGGCTTGTGGTAAAAACTGCAAATGAAGTGTTAACATACCAGAGCTGGGGTTTTTATACACAGAAAGCTACAGTCCTCTTGCTGTGATTGTTTGATGTGTGTCATGTGTTCCAAATGCATGCAAGCTTTTTCACACAGTCATTCAGTTCAGTTTCTGTTGCTTGCTGTTCCAATCCGTGGCAAGCACATCAAACGTTACATACATAATCACAGTATCACAGTATCACAGTATTATCAAGGTTGGAAGAGACAGCATCCACTTGTTTTCTTAGTTAGTATTTGACATTTACAGGAAGCAACTGGTTAATTTAATCAATCAGGCAATTCTCATATACGTAAAACTATAATAATAAACAACAAATAATAGTACAATTAATTTTAATTAAATATAAAATATATAAATAAAAATAAGTTATAAAAATAACAAAGTCAATATAAATTTAACATAGATGTATTTTGTGTAGACTGAGAGCTTTAATTCTTGAGCAGTGTAAAGATTTTTAGTAGCATCATAAAAAAGCCATTCCTGATCGTAATACGAGTTTTAATTTTTTTACATTAACTAAGTTCCAGTAAAGATGAGGGGAAAAATGCAATTACAAAGAATATAATACAGTGCCTTTCTACTTAGAGTGGTATTTTTAGTCTGTTGCTGTCCTTGGCAAGGGATTTGCCAGTTTGAAACTGATGTTCCTCAAACTTCTTTAAACTCAAAAAGGATGAAGTGGTGAAAAAAAAAGCGAAGACCAACTCCGCTCTCAGTGACTTGAGGATGATTAAAACCCCAACCCATGCTTTCTTTGAGCCTGGTCCACTTCGCTGTCTCTACCTTGTAGGTCTGTAATGTCTGTTATTGCTCTGCAGAAGAGCAGTGGTAGAGCTCAGCCTAAGTAAAGGAAGGATTGTACCTCAGAGGTTCTGGTTACCAAAAAACACCAAATATGCCTGAGCAGATCCATGAGATCCTCGTGTATCTGTTGTACTCCCCACCTATGAATCTCAAAGCAGCTCCTCTGCTGGTTCTGAAGAGGGGGATTTCAGCTCAGGGATTTTTCTTGGGGATACGGTAGATAGCAGAGGGCTTTAACTACATCTGCCAGAGTGGCATCTCTGATCAATTCCTACCCATCAAATCCTGGCTACTTGTGAAATGTAATTCCTGTTCATAAAAACATGAGAATCATGATACAACAGCAAATACCTGCAGCTGCCTGAGGACTCTCTCTGTAGTCATGTGGTGGTCAGTTGTCAAAGTATTTGAAGTACTTATTCTTTTAAAAACCAGCCTGCGAGGCCCCTAGCACCTTGTGATACTGAGCACTATTCTCTTCGGTTTGTTTTCATTTGCATTTCTAATCATCTAGCTGTTTGTTCAAATGTTTCTGCTTTTGGATTGTAGGCGTGCTGGAATGCCATTCCTGACTAATGCTGTCTTTTCATTTCTAGCTGCTGTAGTGTGTGTTACTCTTCTGAATCGACTTGAAGGGGATCAGATTAGTAGCCCCCATGATGTGCTTGTGGAGTATCAGCAGAGACCGCAGAAGTTAGTGGGATATTTCATTAAGAAAAGTCTTGGGAAAGTATGAAATATCCATGTTGTTTTACAGAAGCAGAAGGCTTTTGCACAGCTGAAGTCACAGTTGTTTCTGTGCATTGACAGCCTTTTGCTTCAGAATACTTTACAGCATTCCGTGTCTGTTGCTGTGCTTTGGGAACTGAATGTGCCAATTGGAGTTCAGTGAAGTTTTGCTTAGTTATGCGTTGTTGGATATAAGACTTACTTTTCTGAGAACTGGAAGGTGGATCCGTTGTGAAAGACAAGCCTGCTATAATATATGAAAAGCTTTGTTCTTCCCTGCTGTGGAAGAACTAGGAAGAAAATAAAACTTTATTGCCAAATACTTGCAAACCACCAAAATAAAATTAATTTAAGGATGTTAATCCCTTACTAGTTGTTATTAAAAAAGATAAGTTATAATTGTCTCTGTTGCATCACTTGAAAACTTACGGTGAATGTAGTTTCTGTTTTGCAAACTTCGACAAATAAACAACACTATTTTCATATCTTAAAATTTGATGACATTGCAAGGTGTGAGACTGAATTTTCTAAGCATGAAGGACTTGACATTTAGTTGTTGAATATCTCTGCTTCCCTACATATTGATCCAACAAGGTTATTGATATCCCATTTAAACTGTACAATTGAATCAATACCCAGGAAGCATTTATACATTAAGTAGTTTTTCATTAAGAACTCAGTCTTTTGCTGAATCAAGACTTCTCCTTAGTGTTGAGGAGCTGAAGGGATTCAGAAGATGCACAGCATGTTCAGAGGATTGCATTATGGTGGTTAATGTTTTTTTGTTTCTTTTTAAACTGGTTTTCATTTCCTTGTCTTCAGCAAATAGCACGTTGTGTTGCATTTGTACATGTGGTGCTCAAGGACATTGTTTAGAAATGAGCTTGGTAGAGTTAGATTAATTGTTGGTGTTGATGATCTTAAGGTCTTTTCCAACCTACATGATTCTGTGACTCTGTGCTGCCAGTTCTGAAGAACCAGAGAACATCTATTGACTGTCCATGGCATCAAAACTATTTCTGCAGTTTTTCTATTGTCATTGGCTCCATGTTTGTTTCTTTTACAAATTGTTGCTGCTTTATTGCTGTGGTTGGAATGTAATTGTGTTCCACTGAAGTCATGGGCAGAAGTTCCTGAATAAATGCTCATAACAGCTGTCACTGATCCAGCCAAGTGAGATTTTCTTTTCAAGGATTGTAGCCTGCAGCACTATTCACTTGGAGGGAGTGATGCAGCAATAGGCACATTCACCGAGGGGTGGCAGAAACTGGAAGCAATGGGATGAGAGCACTAAAAAAATGAAGGGATGACTCCTGTGAATAGGAAACTGCCAGTAAGGATTAATCTCCTTAAATCTAATGAATTTTCAACATCAAAGAATAGTGGAGATGTATAGTAGAAAAATAAAAACACTAACCATAGAATCGTTGGGTTGGAAGGGACCTCCAAAGGTCATCTAGATCTAATGCAAGAGGGTTCTCTATAGACACATCTTACGTGCAATAAAACACTTTATTTAGCTTGAGAGGAAACTGGCCAGAATGTTGTCCTGATAAGAACAATTGTATTTTCCCTTATGACTGCAACTGGACAGGTTGATAAAGAAATGAGTCAGCTGAGTACATCCGGCACCAAAGTTACCTTCCTGTAGTTTTACAAAGACATCCATAAAAAGTTAGAAAGTGTCTGGCAGGCTTTTATATGCAAATCATTTCTTTACTATTGGCCATTCACATTTGTCCTGTGACACAGGTCGGGATCCGTAGCGGCGGTACTTTTCATAGCACGTATTGCACCTAAGTTGGATATTCCATAGTGCAGTGTCTCCTGGTAGATCTGCCAGTCCTGCAAACCCAGGAAACCCATTTCAAATCAAAGGGCTGCCTTTGTGCCACCCTGTGCCTAGCAATACACTATGAAAGCAGTGTACTCCATAGATCAGAAAGGACAAACATGAGAGTAAAGGTAGAAGATGCAAATAGGGTGGAAGTGTGAAGGGGCGAAATAGTGGTTTCTATCAGTGGTTTGCTCAGTGATTCATAGTGCTCTGGCCTGTTTCTAACTTTTTTTGTTAAAGAAGTCCTTGAGACCATGAGGAAGATATGCAAAAATGCATTTCTTTCACAGTTGCAAGAGACTTGGAATGTGCAGTGAGTGGTTAGTGATTTGAAGGAGTGAATTTTTGATTTTGGCATCTCAATAAACTTCAGAGAAGGATTTTCTTTAATGGAAGGTGCTGTGGTTTGAATTTGAGTGGGTTTCTTGCCTAAAGGATTGGGAAGTGCTGTGGTAACTTGTGATATATTTTTTATAAGTGGTTTTGTAAACCTTGTATTCTGTTTTTGTTTTGGCCCATTTGTACATAAACTAAATTAATGGCTTAATTTCATCTCAGATCTGATCAACTGATTACAGAAGGTATGAAAATCATGAAAAGGAGAGTTTTGCAATGACCTATTGCCAGGAATGCTTAGAGTAGAAGTGTTTTTGTCTGTCTTATAAAAAACTAGCAATATATTCAGTAATATCAGTTACACTGAAATACCCACATGTACTATACCGTATCTTTTTTAAACTTTCTCCCTAAGTCTTTGCAAAGGGTTTTGAATGCATTATTCTTCTCAAGTCTGAGTCTCTATATATTTGTAATTAAAATGGTTATACACTGGAGAAGTGTTTCAGTTGTCATCCCAGGATGTGTTTAAAAGTCCTGTAGATCTGGAGCTTAAGGACACGGTTTAGCAATAGACTTGGGACAGCTGGGTTAATGTTTGGACTCAATCATCTTGAGTGTCTTTTCCAGCCAAAACAATTCTGTGTTTCTGTGATTTCCACTGACAACACGGGTAAAAGAAACTGAGGTGTGAGTGTTTTTAGGTTTGCTCATCAGCAGGCAGTTCTGTTCTGAATGCAGCACCCAGTACTGAGAGCAGCAAACAACTTTGGGGATTGGATCTGCCTGCAACAGCCAAACACAGAAAAGCACACTAGCGTGATTTGATGATACCATTATGTTTTGCAGCAAGACACTGAGGTTTGCTTTCCCTTTAAAGTTTCTCACTTTTTAAGTTGAAGAGACTTAAATATGCACATTCTTTTTCTGAAATTAATACCATTCAATATTATGGTACTACAGTTAATTACATTTTAAAAATTCTTCTGCCTAGACAGAAAGGATGTCACTGAACAGAGCAACTGCATCTGGAATGCTACAGTACAATGGTAGAAGACAGTAATGCTGACAGGGTCAGTGCTTTTGCTCAGGCTATATGCAAAATGCAGCAGCAGAAAAAGGCAGACCTGGTTTGACACCACACAGAGATCTGATTCCAGGTGCTTCTTGTTGTGCCAAGCTCGTAAACGTGAGAAAATTCTCAGTTTCCCATTGGCCTGTCACATTACAAGAATAAAATTCCTAGAGTTGCCCAGAAGCTCAGACAAACCACTAGCTCCCTTGTGAGACTGGATCTGTTTGTCTAATGTGTAGGTTCATTTTAATCAACCCTATTATTTGACCTTGTCCACAATTAGCATTTTTCAACATACCCTAACTTTGTCACCCGGGAAAGATGCTACTAATTGAAGTCACCCTGCAGGTGCTTCATCTGCAGAACAGGTCTCTGTTGCAAGCAGTACTCCTAATAGTGTTGAAAGGAAAGACTTGTGGAAGCCTTCACACAGGAAACCTTGCAAAAGAAATTGTGGGTGGTGGTAGGAAAATATGCTAGTTTGCCAGATCCCCATCCATATTCGTACATGCTTTGACTGCATTCCTGGCTACCAAAATGTAGTTTTGGCTCCTGGGCTTTAAACTGTTTAACATACAGAACTATGTTTCTTTGAAAGTGCTTGCCAGCCTACTCTAATTAGCCTGTATTAAACCTGTAGGCTAGACGTGGCATCTTGATGTCACATTATAGGGCAGTCGGGTTTGAAAACCTGGGAGGGATGCTAGGAGAGGTTCTCTGCCTTTTCTGCCCCGATGCTTTTGGCTGCCTTGCACAATGTAAGAGTAAACTTTTAAGTCATAATCAAGGCGAAGCCTGCTAAGCAGAAGAAGAAAAGGGCAGAGAACGCTTGTCCTCACTTGGAAACTCAATCCTAAGCTGGCAGCCTGTCACAAGTGGTACGCCTCAGGGTTCAGTGTTGGGACCATCTCTGTTTAACATCTGTATTGATGATCTTGGTCAGGAAATAGAGGGAATCATTAGTAAATTTGCAGATGACATCAAGTTAGGTGGGATTGTTCATCTTCAAGAGGCTAGAGAGGCTCTTCAGAGAGACTTGGATAGATTGGAGTGATGGGCCAATGTTAGCATCATGAGATTCAATAAGGCCAAGTGCCAGGTCCTGCACTTGGGCCACAACAACCCCATGCAATGCTACAGACTTGGGGAGCTGTGGCTGAAGAGCATCTGGCAGAGAAGGACCTGGGGGTTCTAATTGACAGGAAGATGAATATGAGCCGCCATCGTGCCCAGGTGGCCAAGAAGGCCAATGGCATCCTGACTTGTATCAGAAATAGTGTGGCCAGCAGGAGGGAAGTTATTGTCCCCCTGTATTTGGCACTGGTGAGGCCACATCTTGAGTACTGTGTCCACCTTTGGGCACCTCAGGAGAGATGTGGAGGTGCTGAAGCAGGTGCAGAGGAGGGCAACTAAGCTAGTGAAGGGCATAGAGAATAAATTTTATGACGAGACACTGAAAGATCTGGGGCTCTCTAGTTTGAAGAAGAGGAGGCTGAGAGGAGACCTCATCACTCTCTACAACTACCTGAAAGGACGTTGTGGAGAGGTTGGTGCTGGCCTCTTCTCACAAGCAATTAGTGATAGAACAAGAGTGAATGGGTTCAAGTTACAACAGGGTAGGTTTAGACTGGATATTAGGAAAAATTTTTTCACAGAAATGGTGGTCAGATACTAAAATGGTCTTCCCAGGGAGGTGGTTGAGTCACCATCCCTGGATGTGTTTAAAGATCATTTGGATGAGGTGTTGAGGGATGTGGTTTAGGGATGAACTTGTAAGGTAGGGTAGATAGTTGGACTCAGTGGTCTTTTCCAACCAGAGTGATTCTGTGTGGTTCTGTTTTTCCCCTTTCCAAAAGGGATGAGTGAAGCACAGAACAATATATATCTATCCTTCAAATATTCCTGTTGAGTACAACCATCCTTCTAAGGAGCCCTGAAAACATGTAGTTTCTTTAGCCTAACAGCAGCTGTGCTGCATGTGGACCATCTAAAGCTCCTTATGCATCCAACTCCTAAACAAAGCAGCTATTTAAGGCTGGTACTTGCACAGGATACTGTTTGGCATGGCACTTGTAGAATTTAGATCAAAACTGCTTCCAGGATGGCAGAAATATAGCTGGTACATCTTTCCAAAAATACCCAGAACTGATTTGCCTTTGTTGCCTGTGTACTTAGTTTTTAATATTATAGTTTCTTTTGTGCTTAGGGTTTGTTGAAGGGGATGGGAGTGGGTGACTTGATTTTTTATTTATTGTATTTCTGTAACATTATCAATAACATAATCAAGCTTATACATCCTTTTTCTTCTAAAGAAGAAAACTTCCTACTTTTAGAATTAACTCCCCAAAATGTCACTGCAGGGATTGTTCTCAGTTGAAGGTTTATGAAGTATCTTTGGATTTCATGAATTTTATTTTAGAAAAAAGTCTGCTGCTGCTGGAGAGCACCACACTAGGAAAGAATGAACTTGTGTAGGAAAGGGCAAACGAAGTTAACTGAACTCACTGAGAAGGGTGGTTTGTCTTTTGGGTGTCTTACATAGTACAATGAGGAGTCGGTAGTTTGTTAGTGCTGAATGCTAATTGCATATAAAACAGTTGTTTCCTGTATCCAGGAAAAGCTGTTTGTCATTAGAAAATAGGATGTGACAATTAATAGTACGTGATTATATGGAGCATAATAAATTATACACATTACACCCCAAGTGAGCGAAGATTTTGCAGAATAATTTGTTCAAAATAATTTGGCAAATGGTTTCCTTGAGCTGTTTTGGCCCAAATACTAGTCAGGAACTTCTTCTATACCAGCTGCCTTGGCAAAAAGCTGCCTGTAATTCATTCTGCTGACTGGTTAGTTTTGTATTTTCTACGGAACACACACTATAGATTGTGCTCCTTCAAGCTTCACAAGCTGTCTGCACAAACCAGTGTTTTATTCACAATAGTCAATCATTGGCAGATCTTTGTTTCAAAGTGTGTAACTATGCATGGAGTCTTCATCCCAGCTGCCTCAGAATTCTGCCTGGGGAGCAAAATCACTGTGTGTGCTCTGAAATCAGCACTGTGTGATGAAAAGCTGAAACATCCCCTATGCAAGTGCTCTCCAGCTGTGTAGTAGAGCTTTTGGTGAGGTATGTCCTTCTTTTAGGGTGGTTTGCCCAGACAACATGCTTGATGACCACTGGAGGTGTGCACTTTGCCAGTACCATGATGACAGTGGTGTGGGAAACATCACTTAAGAGCAGACCAGAAGATGTGTTCAGCAGACCCACTGTCATACAGGACTTAGGAAGCCCTGCCTTAGCAGTACAAACGTGCTTAACATCATTCAGGTAGCCAGTGAGCTACTTAGGTGTTCAGCACATTCTGAGAACTTTCACGTTTCTACTTAGAGCCAAATGATTAACTCAGTAATTTCCCAGACTCAGAGCTAGGAAAATCAAAGCATTTTTTTTCTCTATTCCTTGAACACATGAAAAATATAAAACTTAGAACAGCAATTTGCACCATTTCAAATGCAACCCATTAATTAGCAAGTTTAACACGGAGTGAAGTAACTAAGCTCTGGAGGACCAGAACCTGCTGCTGGGTGTTTTGGGAATGGATTCTGCCCAGGTGCAGAATCTCCAGAGGCTCCTCCAGCTTCTAGAAAGACAAGTGGAGCAAAGAAGGGTGGGTGATAAGAGCTCTAGCATCTGTAGTGCATTGCCAGGTGGATACCTAGATACACCGATACACCTGCTCACAGGAGTCAGGGCCTTGTGTGGGCCCCACACCCCCAGCCCTATTTAAACACAGCTGGGCCTCCTTTCTGTCTCAGCTACTGCTTTTTGCCGACTGCCTGAAGACTATGTCTGACTTTACTGAACATGACCATAACTTGCAGGTTGGCTTCCTGGCTTGATTTTAGGACTGTCTTACTGCTGCAGGCTCTCCTGGAGCATCAGGCTCTAGTTTGAACCTGGTTGCCATTGCTCAGCCTGCTTGCCTTGCTGTGGTAGTGCAGGACAGGGCCTACCTGGCAAGGCCTCTGCCCGCCTTGCGTCTCCCTTTGCTCCCTGCCCTGTAGGGAGCAGCTGCCTATTGTTGTGGCCAGACTGCCAGCCTGAGTGACCGTGAGCACTGAGGTGAGTTCCAGCCTGTGACTGTCCAGGGCCTTCCCCCTGTAACATGCTTTGCACCTTGAGTTCTGGTCTTCTGTAGCCTTGGCCCCCTATCTGGCCTGTTGTGGAATCTTCCCTCCATTTTGGATGGCTTGTGTTTGGGCTGTAGTGTGTTCAGTGTAGGTCGGTGGAAAATTCCTTAAACTCCAGGAAGCCTGTAGTTCTTTGCTTCATGCTCAGCAGAGCAGGGCCTTTCCACAGGTGAGACTTTACCAATGGATTTGGTTCTTAAGCCTTATGTTACGTTTCTCTGGTGTTTTTCTAGCTTTAGGGATCCCTTCTCCGGGGGGAATTGTTTCAGCTCTAATGGTTTAGAAATAAAAATCCTCAATAAATCCTCAGTTAATAGTGATCTTCAGTGTGGTCCCTTGTCAGTTCTACTACACCTGTTACTGGGTTCAGTACTGACACTTCTTTAGTGCTTTCATCTGTGAATCTAGAAATCTCTTAAAAGCTGGATGAATGGTAGCTTCTTCCTTTTTGCACCTGAATTTTGAGACAACTGGAGGTGGGTTTGGATTTTGTTGTGGGGGTCATTTTTTTCCTCCAGTGCAGTGTGTTTGGGGGCCTGCATCCCCTTTGTGGAGGTGCAAGCACATACCATGTAGATGCAATTTACTCAGAGAAGACAGGCTCTGCCTGCTCTTCAGCCTCGAGAAGAGAAGGCTCTGGGGGAACCTTATAGCAGTACCTGAAGGGGGCTATGGAAAAGCTGGAGGACTTTTTATGAGGAACTGCAGTGATAGAACAAGGTGGATGGTTTCAACTAAAAGAGAGGAGATAAAGGTTAGATCTTAGAAAGCAACTCCACTCTGTGAGGGTGGTGAGGCACTGTAACAGATTGCCCAGGGAGGCTGTGGCTGCTCCATTCTTGGAAATGTTCAAGGCAAGGTTGGATGGGGCCTTGGGCAACCTGGCTGGTGGGAGGTGTCCCTGCCTATGGGATGATGTCCCTTCCAACCTAAGCCATTCTGTGATTCAACTCTGAATAGTCTAGGAGCATATATGGTGGGAGAAGTAAACAGTGAAATGTGAACCAAGGTGAAGTAAACAGTGAAAACTGAACCAGAGTAACTCTTGAGCAAGACCTATAAAAGCCCTGAAAGAAGTAGCAAAATTAGTCTGTAAATGGCCAGATCCCAGAATGAAGAAAAAGATGAACCTGAATTTGGGCTCTTTCTTTAAGAAATGTAGAAATTTCCACTACTGAAAAATGCTGACAGTCATTGAGATGCCAAGATATTGGTGTAAATTGGCTAAAGAAACCTTTCAAAGTATGCAACAATTAAATCACCTTAATTTGACTTCATCAGGATGTGTGTATATGTTTGGATGTTTATTCTTACAGAATCATAGAACATTAGGGATTGGAAGTGACCTAGAAAGATCTAGTCCAATCCCCCTGTCAGAGCAGGACGACCTACACCAAGTCTCATAAGAACACATCCAGGCAGGTTTTAAACATCTCCAGAGGAGGAGACTCCATAACCCTCCTAGGCAGCCTGTTCCAGTGGTCTGTCACCCTCACCATGAAGAAGTTCCTTTTGATATTTATGTGGAACCTCCCATGTTTCAGCTTACACCTATTGCCCCTTGTCTGATCATTAGAAGACATTGAGAAAAGCCTGGCTCCATCCTCCTGACATAGTCTCTTAGAGGTTTGAGCCAGAGAAGTGTATAAGAGCATCAGATTTTTGAGGTTTACAGGCAGCAATAAATTCATCATGCATCAGCTTAGGAAGCTTCACTGCCACAGCAACAGTCCCTCACACTTACCCTTTGACCGAGACATTCTGTTCTCATTATTTGTGCATGCACACACTGTTGGGTGAGTGTAAGACCATGCAAAATGGATCTCCTTTATAAAGCAATAATTTCTCAGTAGAACAAAGATCACTACTAGTCCAGATCTGTCATTGCAGAAAATTATATACAGAAATAACAGTATTGCAGTAACGTGCCTTAAAAAAAATCTAATGATAACACTAATATTGTGACACAGCCACTTAGCTTCTCCTACTTTACCCTGGGCTTATGCTCACCTTTCCACTGCTCTTCTAGGTCACAAGTTAGTATCTATAGTCTGATGGTGGCAGGGTTGCCCTTTACCTGTAGGAATGTGGTTCTGGTGTCTTTTTCACTCTAGAGTGCACTTTGGGTCACTTCTGTTTGTTAATGTGCTTTTATACCTTCCTTGTTCTCTACTGGTCTGTTCCCAGGTACTCTATGAAGTATTGGAATTTGTATGGTACCTCTGAACACATGGGGTGTCCTTTGCTAGTGTCAGGTACCTGTTCTTTTTTCTTGATGCCTTTAATTTGTTCTTGTGCACTTATAGCACTACATCTTAGCTGCCCACTGGCGAGCTGTTTCCACACATGGAGTCCTCAGTGCCAGACTATGCCCCATCTATTTTCATCCTGGACCTGCACTCTGCTAAGGTGATTCTGTGTCCCCACTTCTCAGGGCCTTTATACTGGGGCAGTGCTCCTGTGTGCTGCCTTTCTATGTTAACTGTAAGTACTTCATTTTGCACCAAATGCTCACTTGCTACTACTGCCCATATAAACCTGGCAAGGGGAAGTAAAGTAAACAGCCCTAGCCAACTGGCCAGACAAAAAGGTTAAAGCATGTGCTCCCAGGCACATTAAGACAAGTTCAGACAAAGCAATGGTGGCCAGCCTCTGTGCTGTGGTCCTGCCATCTCAATATTATAATATTTATCATAATTACTATACAACAATGTTGCTAGGCCACTCTCGATCATCTTCTCTAAGTCTTGGGGATCAGGAGAGGTGACTAGGGACTGGAGGATAGCAAATGTCCCTCCAGTCTGCAAAAAAGGGGTAAGAAGGAGGACCCAGGTAACTATAGACTGGTCAGCCTCACCTCCATTGTCAGTAACTGATTTGCAGCAAAATCTGCCATCTCCTCTGATGCTCTGGGAAACACCTACTTTTCCAGCAGCTCCAAGGCTTTGCTCCTTGCTCCACTCTTCAGCCACTGCAAAAGCTGCTGGCTTGCAGCTCTTTGAGATTCCCTGGCCTTTTACATCTAGCAGTATCTCGGAGCAGAGGACTCAGAAAATATTTAGGAGGTAGATCTAACAGTAAAGGAAGTTCTCCCCTGCTTTTTCTAGAATGTTCTACCCTCCACCTCATCTTAATGGAGCATGCAAATAGGATGGAAACACAAAGTATTCCCAGTGCAAGTCTGGCATCGTGTGGTGGGATTTGCTCTTCCAGCTCAGACTTAGATCTATGTTAGTTAGATTTCTTAACCTAAGCTTATTTTCTTTTAGGTATTTTCTTGTACTTAGAGCTACAAAGGTCATGAAAACAAAACTCAATAATGTTATTTCCAAGTGTCTAATTTCATTTCAGTTTAGCTACAGGCAGTAGCAGCCTCACCCTATAGGTGTGTTGGAACCCCACGTCTGTCTGTGACATCTGGGTGCATCCTTCAGATCCATGTGGTAGCTTGAACTTTGCACCTGACTAGACTCCTGGGGTCATCCTGTTGTGTTGGGTCTGTTTCTGGAACCTATGACCCACCCTGTGTGCTGGCCAGAATGGTCCCCATAGGTGAGAGCAAGGTCTCCTGCAGGTTTGCCTCAGCTCGTGACTTGGCCCCTGCTCCTGGAGCAGCTCCATCATGCTGGTCACTTTCTGTTGCTACTGGTTTTATTGATCCTTGAGCTGCTGTGGTTCTGTATCTGTGGACTAGAACCAGAAGAGCTGGTGTACAAGAGCAGCTGCAGAAAAACAAAATCGGGGGAGGTCTAAGCAACAGCACTAGCATAAGAATTGCTTAGAAGATCAAACTTTTCTTTGTTGATGTGTGTCATCAGATGAAAAAAGGAATGATTCCACCAGATAGCTCTCTGTCTGCAGCAGCTTGTCACAAATAGTAGCTCAGTATGGGCTGGATGGTCTTATTCTATGTAGTTTGCCGACAGAAACCTGGGCAGTGTTTGTGAACTTCTCAGAATCACAGAATATTAGGGATTGGAAGGGACCTTGAAAGACCATCTAGTCTAATCCTCCTGCTACAGCAGGATCATCTAGACCAAGTCACACAGGAACATAGCCAGGTAGGTTTTAAACTTCTTCAGAGAAGGAGACTCCACAACCCGCCCTGGGCAGCCCATTCCATAGCTGTCACCTTCACTGTGAAGAAGTTCCTTCTCATATTTATGTGGAACCTCCTGTGATCTTCCTTAGAGATTGTCAGAGTTGGGGACAGAAAAATTCTGAGCATGAGCTTTCACCATTTGATAACTAATTAAGGACAACCAGTTTTTGATTGTGTTTTCATCCATTGCATTTTACAAGGGTCGTAAGAGTGGAGGTGAAAGCTCTTTCAGTGACAGTTCTGCATGGGTATTTGAGTTGATGGAGATGTGCTTCCAGGCTGACCTGAAATGGTGCAGAATGGGAACCAGGACAGCTGGGGCTCTGTGATTTTAGAGAGCAATCCTAATGTGGTGGTAGGTAAGGTTGAGATGAGTTTGCTGAGGGGCTTGTGGAAATAATGATTCTAAAGAGCATCTCATATCATAGCTGGAACTTCAGATCGACTCTGCTAAGTCCTTCCTGTCATCCTGAGTAACTGGGTAGTTTGAACAGAATTAGGATTTCAGAGTCATGGCTCTAGGAAATGCCAGTTGTGTTTACATGCTCAAAAGTGACACGCAAACGTTTTGCTCTTTTGCAGTATTTTGTCATAATCAGAATTCATGTGAATGTCTGCCTTTGGCTTGATGGTGGTCTTCATGCAGCTATTTCTGTAAATGCAGTTAAAGGAAAAGCTACCATGGATGATAATGAGATTGTATGCACTCACCTTCTCCTAACACTCAGTTCTGCTCATGTATGTCCTCCTCTACAAAGGGCAGTTTTCCTCCTTTTTGTCTTTTTATCATCTTTTGTTTCCTCCTCTTTATTGTTCTTAGAAACCACTGCTGTTGACTTCTTTATACATGTACAAGTGAAGTTGTTGGCATGCTGTCTGAAAGCTGCTTCTCTTGATTGCCCTGGGTCTGGTTTTGAAGTCTAGTTTCTTATCTTTTGGCAGGATGATGATACCTTCCTGCAAATTTGTGTCACTTATGCTAAAATGAGAACCAGTATGTCACAGCAGTCTTATCAGGAGACAAATATGATCTCCTGTTACCATGGTAAAAATATATAAAATCCTTTCAATCTTAGCACAGATGTTTATCAAATAGATCTCCTGTAGTGTCTTAATGTGTTTCATAGCACTGAGTCTGATAACTAACATCATGCCTGCTCCAAAGGAGGTTGTGATCAGCTCCAGAGGAAGGGCTATGGCAGTGATAGCAAAAGAGGGATGCAGCTGGTAGATGCTACTCCTGTCCTGGAAATCTCTACAAAGCTTGTCATTCAGAAACAGCATCTCCAAATGACTGCTGTTGTCCTCCTGAGAGGCTTGTGATTGGGACTGTGGTGTTGCTTTGAGTTTTTAAGTGATAGCTGGGCCTTATGCCTGGTTTTGGTTCTTCTTCCATAACCTAGATACACTGACCTTACTGTTTCCCAGCTTCACCATCATCTTGCTCTTTTCAGCACTTCTTCCTGGAGCTCCTCAGAGCCACCACACTCCACGTGACACCAGCAATTTCCTTTAATTATTCTAGTCTAGTTATCTTCCCCAGGTTCCCCTCTGTGTCCTCTGTGGGACCCCTTGCAGGGCAGAAGTTTGTCTCTCTAGCTCCCAAGAGCAGAGACACTGAAGGAGCAGCCCAGATGGGCTCTGCTGTGCTGCTGGGGCAAGGGGCAGAGCTGTCAGCTGCTGCTGTCCTGCACAGCCCCTTGAGCAGCTCAGCCTAAATGAGGGCTTCTGCCCAACCTATTAGTCCAAATGAAGCTTTAGAGCTCTTGGTGAAACACTCTGAAGCTCAGTGATGAAGAACAGGCAGAACTCTTCTCTGCTCAAATGATGCGGTGGTGGAGATCAGTTTTCCTCTTACTTGAGAAGCTCTTTCAGGCAGACTGTTGTACTTGCTGCCTACCTCAGAATCACCTGCTGCTCTGCTCTGCAGTGTGAAGCTGAATGGTTTCTGGGCTAGGATTACTCACAAGAGATTGAGTTTAACACTTTGGTTAATGTTCACAGGATTTAACCTGTGCTTTCTGCCTCTGCTCTACCAAACAGGTGGCTAGAGCACATAAAACTGGTTGCCAAGAGGGTTTTTGGTGTTCCTGTGCTCTCTAGCAACTGTGGATTTAGGGTGCTGCAGGGTCAGCACTGTCAGCAGAGAAGAGGGAGTTACTGACCCCTCCTCCCCATTACTGTTACTGTGCAACCTGCTGCTGCAGGAGAGAAAGGGCAGCACCAGTAGCCCTGGAGCCAGCGCTGAGCTGTACTCCTGTGAGTGCAAGTGTCGTCCTTCCCCAGGGCACTGCTGTTTGCATTGCTTCTAAACCAAGGAGATTTGCACATGGTTTACAAGACTTATGTCTAGTTTGGGGGGAAAACAAATGTGAGTTGAATTACTGCCTTTACGCTTCACTTCTCTGAATATCTGTGATTATTTGTAGTGACCTTTCCTAGTAAGTGTGGTTGTCAATTTAAAGTTAAGGAAGTGTTTCTTAAAAAGTCTGGAAAATCCTATGGAAGCTGAGAAACTGGGGTTTTTGTTGCTGTTTTTTGTTAAAGTCTGGCTTTAACAAAACAGATTGGTGGTGGTGGTTGTTGTTGTGGTCAAGCACTGACCACTTGCTCACACCCAAAAAGCACAGCGGTAGAAAGTTTTCAGAACATTGTTAGTGTTCCTGTTTCTTGTCAAATACCACTGTCTCTAGCTGTCTGAAATTTCATCAGGTGTGTTAGTCATGTTGGAATTCAGTTTACAAAAGCAGTTGCCAAAATGCAGACCGCAATCCACCCTTAGAACAACAGAAGCTTTTAAAAACTCCACTTATAGGGGGACAAAAAAGTGAAGAATCATTATTCAGTTAAACTACTGAAGTCTGAGGCTGGTGAAAGAGTTTTCCAAAATCCTATGTGCTATTGACCAAATTGGGATCTGAATAAGCTGTGCAGAAACAATCAAGAACTTGATTGTTTTAAGATTAAGTTAGTCTTGGAGAGGGAAGAAATGAGAGGATCAGACAGCAGTGGCTGATGGTTTTGCTTTGGTCTGTGAATCAATCTCATTGGGTTTTTCTTTACCAATGAGTACAAATTGTGCTGAAGACTGGTATGCACGTGAATTTTAGCAAGAAAGGATCATAACTGTGTTATGTGTTTGTGAGTGGGGCTGATAGGACAGTTATCTTCCTTCTCCTGGAAAACTGCAGTACTTTTGCTACTCAGGATTTCACCCTGAAATAATTTTGACTTCCTATAAGATAAACCAATGAAACTGCCTATTAACATGCTAAAGATAATTATTACTTTGTTGTATCTTAGCGTCTAAGCAATTTTGTCCTGTAAAGAGGTGATTAAATGTCTCCGATTAAAAAGTTGTTGTGGTAGGGAGTAGCCACGAGATGGCGGTGTGACAGAGGCAATGGAGAGCGCCGGTGCCAGGGGTTTAGCTGCAAGCTAAAAGTAGGGGAGCACCAGTAGTGATAACACCGAGGTCTCATGTTCCCACTGTGTTCCCAGCACGCTATGCAGCCTTACTAATGTAGCAAGTGAGTATTTAAGACCCACTGAAACCATGGTTCCTATGCTGCCTTTCTGGCTGAGTATGGAAGGAGAAAGGTTTAGGCACAATAGTAATTTTCATAGCTGCCTGTCTGGGAGCTGAGATGTTCATCTAGTGTCAATGTGGTGATGATTTTTGCTTTGCTGGAAAGTGAACGGTAAGCTGCTTCTTTTAAATGGTTCTTGTGAGAACAGTAAAAATATTGGAAAGCACCTAAAATCAAGTGGATTAGGTATGATTTGTTTACTCCTGCAGAAATGCTCTTTGTGCAATACCTGCTTATAAAATTGATTCTTCTGGAGTTAATAGTGCTCCTCTTTCAAGGAAAACATTTGATTGTACAGGGCTCCATAACATCACCTCTCTTTTATGTAGCAATATTATGTTTTCCACCAGATAAGTGAGTTGACAGCAGAGGTAAAGCTCTCCTGAGAGTGTTAGCAGCTCTCCCGAGATACTCACTAATTCCATTTGTCTCTGGCAGATTCCCACAGAGGACGCACTGGGGCGCTTTGTGTGGTCTGCTGTTGCCAGGGTGCTGCAGGATGAAGCCAACAAAGACACTGTTAAGGAGGGATGCACTTCTGCTGGGAAAGAGGCCAGACTGCATCTTGTTCACGCTGTCAGCAAGCCCGGACTCTACTCACAGGTACGCTTTAATAAGTTTAATAAGTTAACAGATTCATTTCATCATTTCTGTGTGAAGGCTTTCAGCAGCAACTCAGTTAAAAGACATGAGTTATCCATTAAATTTTGCCGTGAACTGTCTTATTACCAAGTCAAAAAAAGTGATCCTTATAAAGAATTGTTGCAGTGTGACATCTGTCACCATCTGTCCACTTAATCAGGTTTTCCTATTAAGTCAAATACAGATTTGAAATCTAACAGGGAATATAGCAAAATCTATTGCACTGCAGAGGTCTGACAGAAAGCAGACCCATCTACTGTCCCACCAGTGCCTAAATCTTGGGCAAAATTGGAGGTTCCACTGATACAGTATATAATTCATTTATTTCTAATTCTCTTCCCCTCTCTCTGACAGTTAAGCATGTTGAAAGGGATGATAGTAAAATTCTACTCTGGCAGAGTACCTTGGCATATGGACTCTGTGATGACAGAAGTGTAGCTGCTTGGAGAAAGGGATAAACCATCAGATATTTTCTAAGCAAAACACCTAGCTGCCTTAACACTGAAGTTACATATGTGGGCTTGTTTGGGCTTTTTCCATTTAACTTTATCTTCTGTGGAGATGTTTCCAGTAGCATCTAAAGATGTTCATTAGTGCCAGCAAGAATCTGTTACTATCCCTGTATCTGCAAACAGTGTGGAGCCCATGTACACATTTGAGCACTGGTCCAGACTGGTCTGTAACCCCAGACAGCCAGCACAGCCCCTGGTGTGACTCAGGGCAGCAGCCAGTATTTACTGTCCCTCTGGGGCTGGAGCCTGGCAGCAGCTGGCCATCCCTCTCCCCTAGAACATCTGTTTAGGGGTAATATAATCTACTCTGAATAACGTGCATGAGGCCTTTCATCAGGCACACAGGAAAAAGCAATCCTTGCCCATGGGAGCACTTAATGTCAGGGGAAACAGACCATGTCCATCATTCTGGCTCCCTGTTTGGTCTGTTGTGAAGCCTGTGTGGAAAAGGCAGAAGCAGGCTGACGGGGATCTACCTGCTCTGTGCTGGCAGCCTTCACTCAGGTGGAGCCCTATTGGGCTGGCAGCACCTCAGCAAAGCACTGAGATGGAGAAACGTTCTGGTGCTCAGGTCAGGGTGAGTGGAGCCAGTGTGTCATGGGAGCAGTCTGGTGGATCAGGTTTTCTTAGGGATCCAGAGGCATAGGGAGTGTTTGCTGTAACTGTAGTTTCTGGTGTAGCTTCACCTGGACAGTCAGCAGGGGAGATGTTGTTTACAAAGGGTGTTTGCAGTTGTTCTGGATTATATCATTCAAAAGAGCTGAATTTTCACTGTCAGCATGAGAAACCAGTTTGTGTTCCTACTAGACCCAACTTTAAAAATAGAAAGACCTTTGGATATTTTTGGTAGGTTTATTTTAGGAAAGGTGCAAGCAGATCTACACCAGGTTCTGCCCAATGTGAAACCCCATCACTAACATAAAAATATTGTAACAGGAGCTCAGAGGCCACAACATGTAAAGATAACCAGACTAGATCTGCAGCCAAGGAGGAGGCTAATGAGTTCTGAGGGAAGGATGTTAGCACTTTGGAGAGAATAATATATAGGGAGGGACAGACAAAATAAGGCCAAAACAAAACTAAGGACATGGTAAAGAACTGTGGAAGATGAGAAGTGATTACTGAAATAGATAAAAAAAATACAAAGGTAACATTAAATGGTTTGGTTTTACATCGTAAAGAGGTGAGGAAAAACTAGTAATGCAAGAGAAAAAGTAGAGGTAAGGACCATCTTGAAGATCATAGTTTTGGTAAACAGCTGCATTCCATGGATAGGGTTGTAAAGTATTTCTGGATACTTGTAATGGTCCCAGCCTCCTGTCCTGGTGTTTGAGTGTTGGCTCTTCACCAGCAAAGTTCTATAGTGAAGAAAATTAGATTTGGAAGGCCATACTCAAGTAGGTGATTGTGACACTGAATCTGAAGAACTTTGTGGTTTTAGTGTTTTTTGGGGTTTTTTTTCCAAACAACTGTATTCATCTCAGAATTACAATCCACTACAGCCTTTAGTCTCATTCTAGTTAGAGGGATGTGTTTCTTCAGTTTTCATTTGCTGCATGAAAAGCAAAAGATTTACTGTACTTTAAGGAAATAATCATTCCAAGGTGATATAATGAAGATTTAAAAACCCCAACTTGATACAAGCTAGCCTGCCCTGATACATCCAAGACCATAGTCTCTGAGTAACTTTAATTCCTTTCAGAAAGCCTGATATCTTTGTAGTGTTCAGGGAAACCAGAGCAAGGAGGAATGTCCTTACAGGCTACTTAAACCCAGGTACTGTCTGTATATGGAGGCTGAGGGATAACCAAAGTGAGAACTGCTGTTTCTCACTTGCTGCCATACCACTGCTGTTCCCATTTTCTTGTTCCATTCTTAGAGGCTTCAGTGTCTTCAGGGTTCTTTCAGTCATTTTACCCCAGCCATAAATCTGGATGCCCTATGAGATTAGAATAACATACAGTGACTTAGCTGGCATCTTCTCCTGTGCATGAAAACCAGAATGAGCCTTAATGAAGAGGAACACTTCAGTGTTTGCTATGTTTGCTACTGTGAGTCACAATCCCTTCCTAAACCACGTCTTAAAGTCTTGACTAGTTCTAACTTTGTTGTTGAATTTTACTAGCAGATTATCTCTTGTAATGGGTTTTCTTCCTTCACTATAAATAATTTGCAATATTTCACAATATTTTCCATCAACCAACACTGAACATCATCTTACCTGTGAATGTCCCCTAAACACTCAAACACACAAATCCAGGGATACCTAGACAGTGGATAGTATTAACTACTCTGCAGCAATCTCTAAAAATGTATTAAAAAAAATTTCCTTTTTCATAATACTACATTTTGAAGTAACAAAGGATTGTTTCTTTTACACCTGAGAAAGTAACATCTGATATTTCCTACAACTCTGGAAACCCAGGATAGTAAAAAATATCTCAGGTGACTGGTTTTCTCATTTGAGGAATATCCAGAATTTCATCACAGAAAGCTGGATCTACAAAAGAAGTAAGTCCTGCTCTCCATGGAAGGCCTTTGTACGTCTGCTGGAACATTGCTAGATGGCAAACCGATATGACAGGCTTTCATATGCTTCACTTTTTACAGAAACATAGAATCATGAATGTGTTGGGTTGGAAGGGGCCTCTAAATGTCATCTAGTCCACCCCCTCCTGCAAAAATTCTGTCCAACATTAAAATTGCTGAGCTCCCACTCTCTAATTGGACCATCTCATGGTGAACATCTGACAGCTGCTCACATTCATCACTTGCTGACTGTTCCTATCACCCAGCTTGCAAGTGAAAAGCCCCCTGCAATCTCCTGACCTTTCACTGACTCTCCTCCTGCCTGCTGCCAGGTTTGTCCCCCCGTAACCCACTGGCAGAAGCAGACAGTCCTCACACTAAACTGGGTCTTGCGCTTTTCCAAGGATCATTGAACCATCTCCTGATGCGCTACCCTCGTGTGGTCATCTACCCTTCCCACTCTCTGCTGCTATTTGTATTTTTGAATTTGCTCTGTGCTGACGTTAGCTGTTTGCTGCTCTTCACGTCCAGCTACTGTGCTGGCTGGCATTTTGCAAGTGGCTCGCCTAGACACTTAGATATCACTTAGGTATCACTTAGATATGAGGTCTTCTCATTAACACGTCTTTTGTAATTGGAAGAAGGCCAAAGGCTGGGAAAGGCAAGTTTCCAGCACTGTCTTTGGCTGAAGAGGAACTTTAAAAGTCAAGTGAGTGCGAGTGCCTAAGGACTACAAATGAGCTCAGATGGATGAGATGAAGTGTGGCAGTGCTGGGGAAGCAGGGTTGACTGAAGTGACTGAAAACTCACTCAGAAAAGATCCTTTGCTAAGTAACTTTGGCACAAGATGCAATAGCACGTTCTTGTAATATCTGTCATACTGCTTTGCTTTTCAGCTGGGCTGACTCACTCTCTAAGAAAAGCTACTGCTACAAATCCCATGGGAGCTCCATTTCTGGCTCCTCAGGATCAATTTTGCTCTTAAATACTATGATAGTGCAACTGCCCAGGGGACAGACAGATCAGCACACCTTTGTCTTGTCTTCCTTTATCAAGAAAGTTTGCAGCAGTTTTCTATCCTGTGCTGTGCAGAAGCATATCTCTCCAGCTCCTGCTTGTTTAGGAAGAGCAGAAGGCAGAGGCAGAGATGAGCCTTTTTCCAGAACTGAGCACAGAGAATTGTTGCCTTTGAGTAGAAGTGCAGAAGCTAGCAGGGCCAGCAGAGTTCAGTGGATGTTTAGCAGTGATTTAATTTCATGGCTGAAACAAAGGCTGAAACTAAATGGAGCAGTTTAGAGCTGATGGAAAACAGCTCAAACTACTAAATCCCCTGGATTTCCAAGTCAGAGGTCACTATGGGCATTTAAAGCTTTGACATGCTCCCAGCTCTTGAAGCTTCAGATACTACAATGCAGCAGTGCATTGCAAGGGACCGAGGTGTAGCATCCAAATGACTGAGATGTGGTAATAAGAATGTCTGTAGTGAAACAGTCCCTCTAATGTATTGCAAAAACTACAACCTACTTGGCTTCAGCATATTGCTCTGCAGATAAAGCAGACTGGGGACAGCATGACGTTATACCTCCAAGCCTGAGCTGCAGACTCTACTCCAGGTCATTAAAGGAAGATGGGCTAGCTCCTATGGAGAGTTAAGTAGTGCCACAGATGAGATAGAGGTCTTAAGCACACAGAGGAGGCAATTTAGTGACTCTGGTGTCTCAATTGTCCAAATCAGAGACCTGGGCCTGTTTGCTTCTGGTCTGTGTTGCAGGATTCCTGTGGAAGACAGGACCCGGGTAACCAGCAGCAGTGTGTGCCACTCCATCACGAAGGGGGGGGGGAATATAGAAAGGGTATATAGGAAACAGGTCACATATCCCATTTTACATGCTGCCACAGTTTACCAGTCCCTAATCCAGGTATGCTGAATTAATTGTGTGTAACAAGACAGAAGATGTTTATCTTCTTTGCTGCACATGTGAAAAACAGAATTTGAGAAGGCCATAAAGGTGCCTTTCTCAGGGACAGTCACAGTATCACAGAACATTTGGGATTGGAAGGGACCTCAAAAGATCATCTAGTCCAATCCCCCTGCCAGAGCAGGATCACCTAGACCAAGTCTCTCCTCATTCAGTTTTGTATCAGGTTCTCAGCCATGTGAAGATGCTGACAGCTTCTAGCAGAGCTTTTAAAAATCTGCAGGCAGAAGCAGCAAGGCCAGCCTGTGGCTCTCTAGGTGCTGACACAAGAGCAGGGAGGCCAAGCAATTAAGGTACAGACTAGAAGTTACAAATAAAACGGTGATTAAAAGTGGTCTTAACACACAAACAAACCACAGAAAGGCACTGAGCTGGCTTTTGATTTTCACACTGTTTAACAACTGAAAAGTTTGTTTCATTTCTGGAAAGGAAGTTCATACAAAACTTAAAAACACACTGATGTACAAGTCTTTGTTGCATAACAGGAGGCACATTTGCATACTTTAAAATACATTAAAACATTTGTACATAATGAACAGAAACTCATTTATATAAACAAAGAGTGTTTCTTTGCCAACAGCGGCCATCAACTCCAAATCGCAGAATTATATTGACAAGAGAGCCAGGCAGTCTAAGTCACTGCCACTTGTGTCAAGATAATTATGCCACCCTTTTGTACAGCTCCTCATGCTTGTACGTAAATTCCCTTGCAGATATAAAGCCATCATTGTCTTCATCTTCTTTATCAAATATGTCTTTGACCAAAGCATCATGCTGGGTGGCATTTACGACGACTCCAGGCTTTTCAAATTCTTCAAGTAAATTTTCACCTCTTGCTTGGACAATCTCCAGTCATTGTTAAGATCCATCTCTTGGAATGACTCATGAGACCTTGGTCCATTCCTGATTTCTAACAGGTCAATATTGAAAATCAGTGTGCTCTCATGTGGAATTTTTCCTTTCCCTTTTCCATAAGCAATGGCAGGTGGAATAGTTAGCTGCTTCTTCTCTCCAGCACACATGCCCTTCATGCCTTTGTCCCAGCCTTTAGTAGTTTCCCATATCCCAAGTGTAAACCATGTATGTTGACCATTGTTACACTTGTGAGTGGAGTGGAACATGGAGCCCTCCCTCTCCATGAAGCCCTCATAATGCACCAGCATCATGTCCCCCCACTCAGTCCTCCTGGGGCACAGGAACAGCTTCTGCAGCACCTTCACGTCGGCCGCGGGGATCAGCACTACGGCCGTGCAGCCTGGCTCCGCATCCAGCAGCCCAGCCTGCGCTGCCGCCATCGCCCACCTGCAGCCGTGGCTACCTCCCACTTCACTGCAGGGCCGCCATCCCACACCTACCACTGCCCACCCCACAGAGGTGGCACTGGCCCTCTCTAGTCATAGCTGTTCCCTAATCATGAACCTATCAACAGCACTATAAAGAAAGCAAACGAAGGGACGTGAATACAATCCAATTAATTCCTCAGCTCTGACACCGAAGTCAGTCTCAATACACATATGAACTGATTTTCTCTAAGTCCTGCTTTGCAGCTTTTTCAGGATGCAGTCAAGAAATCATCTTCTTTAGTCACTGCCCAGATGTGGATGGTGTGTTGCTGCTTGCCTGACAGGCTGTACCGAAGTGGGAGTTTTGATCTTTTAATCTAAGCAATACATGTCTATGTGAGGCCACAGAATCATTTAGTCCAACTCTTCTGCTAGACCAGGATCACATCATCTTCCTGGCTTGTATCAGAAATAGTGTGGCCAGCAGGAGTCAGGAAGTGATCGTCCCCTGTACCGGGCACAGGTGATACTGCACTTCAAATACTGTGCTCAATTTTGGGCTATGGCTACAAGAAGAACATTGAGGTGCTGGGAGAGTATCCAAAGAAGCAATGAAGCTGTTGAAGGGTCTACAGCACAAGTCCTGTGAGGAGCAGCTGAGGGTTCTGAAGTTTTTAGCCTGAAGATAAAGAAGAGTCAGAAGTGACCTTACTGCTCTAGCACTACCTGAAGGGAGGTTCTTGAGAGGTGGACATCAGTATCTTCTCCCAAGTAATAAAAGATAGAACAAGAGGAAGTACTCTCGAGTGGCGACAGGGGAGGTTTAGATTGGATATAAGAAACAGAAATCTTATTTTCTAGCCTGTTCTAAGCATTGAAACAGACTGCTCTGAGAAGTGGTTGAGTTCTGACCCTCTGGATGCAGTGAAGTGTTGGCACGCAGTGGGAAAGCCAATGTGGCCACAGAGCAAGTGAACTGTAAACCAAAGACAAAGTAGAATGAAGTCAAGGCTCTTATTTCAAAAGAGCACAGTCCCAAGTAGAAGTCTGAGGAGTGGGAACTAAAGGTAAGAAGGATCAAGACTTGTAATTCTTTGCCTAACTCTGGGAGAACAGTGATATGTCTACTGGTTGAGGAGACTTGACATCAGGATTACTGAATACTGCTCCAATCCCGGCTTCCTGGGAGAGCTGACTTTGCTGTGCAACTAAATTTCTCATGAGTGTGATTTCCACCCATTGAATCAAACCATTTTGGTGGTGGGTGGCCACATTTCACTCCTGAGGGCCCATCATTCCTTTGACTGGTGCCACCTGGCAGCCTCCACATACCACATGCCTTAAACTCATCTCTCTTCTACAGTCATAGAAGGCATCTCATTACAGCCTGGTCTCTGCCAGCCCTGTCCAGTTCCTGACATGCCCTTGTGCAGCCAGGAACCAGTGTGAGGGTGGCAGGCTGCTCAGGGGCAGGACACAAACGCTGTCTATCATGGCTCCTGCTTAATCACCATATTTCCATTATGGAGTGGTACAGAACAGACCAGCCAGGTCCGCAGTTCCTGGGGTAGCCCAACAACAGTAAACAGAGACACTGGCAATTTCTATCTTAAAGACATCAGAAGGTCCAACTTTGCTCTGCCCTAACCTCCTTCAATGCTGGGAATAGAAGCCACCCACCCTGCCTGCTGAACTCCGCTTCTACTCTGCTGCCAGCAGTACTCAACCAGCAACTGCTCTGTGCAAGGGTTTTCTTGTGTTTCTAGCTGAGTGACACCCCATCCTGCTGGGATAACAGCTGCAATTTCTCTGAAGTACTCTGAGAAGTAGGGACAGGAGAGAGGAGAACTCAAGCACATAAAAGTGCATGCTGCCTCTTGCTGCAGCTCCCCAGGTCAGTTCTGTAAGTTGAACTGATTCACATGAGTCATGAGCAGAAGAGAGTAGCACCTCTCCCATCCAGATAACAGGAGCCACTGAGCCATATAGTGAGCATGCTGTGTTGCTTCTCAAGAGCATAGTCATCCAGGGGTTTTGTGTTGCACAGCAGGATGGCCCACATGAAGATGAAATAGTGCATGAGCAAGTGATGCAGAAACAGGAGTAAAGTAGTGAGAAAGACGGGACAGAGAGCAAGAATGGGGGAAGAAAATAAATAGTACCACATGAGAAGGGTCCCTGAGAGCTCCTCAGGAGATGGAGAAAAGTCCCTGTAAGTGCATTTCTTCAGCATGAGGAATGTTAGACCATAGCAACGTGAGACTCATGTTACCAAAGCCTCATATACCCAAAGCTGTTCTCAGCTAGGGTGGTCTACATTCTTGCACACAAAACAGCTATCACAGTGCAAAGCCACACTCTAAGTCTTGGGCTACAAGTCTTGTGTCTGTGGTCAGATCCACCACATAAATTAGGTCTGTGGTGGACTTTCTGTGCCCAATCTGTATTGACCTGTCCAAAGGTATGGAGGTTTATCATCTGCTCATCTTGCCCAGTCTCAGATGTTTGGGTGTGTGAGCTCATCCACAGCCATAAGCCTCAGCACTACTGAGCTGTAGGTGTCACAGGGCTTAGCACACTGTAAGGGTACAGACAATTAGATGTCTCAGGGTTCCCACTAAGATGGCTGAGCAGTCAGACATAGTCCAGCAGCTTTAGAAGTGTGAAGGTGAAGCAGAGAGGGTCTGCAGGAGGAATTGTCAGGAGTCAAGCCTGCCCAGGAGGGTCTGCAGGAGGAATTGTCAGGAGTCAAGCCTGCCCAGGATGCCCCTGGAGAGGATGAATAGCTCTGAATTCAGCAATCTGCAAAATTTACTGCCCTCAAGAAGAAGGTCATATTGTCTCAAGGCAGACTGTCAGCTGCAACAACTGTCAGTGGCAGAACAAGAGGATGCTCTTGTCCAGAGGAAGAGGAAAAGCTCTCATTTTATCTTACCTGGCTTGGGAGATAGCAGATTCAGCAAATGTCACCCAACATCCACACAGTGCTGTCCTTGCTCTTCTTGCAGTGGAAGGGAAGATAACCAGCTGAGCCAGGCACAGAGCTGTGCGGAGGACAAGGACAGAGGACTCAAAGCATCTGTCTGCAGACATCTCAGCAGCATCAAATCAAAGCAACGGGACTGCTTTGTGTGAAGTCAGCTTTATATAGCCAGATGTCAGACACAACCACAAACCCAGTCTGTTATACTACTCAGGTTAAATTTTCTTCTAAGCACCTCACTCAAGTCTGTCTGGTCATGGATTGTCTCACTACCCCCTAAGAAATCTGTGAGAAAAGCTCAGGTGGAAGCTGTACTCAGCTGGAGTCAGCACACAAAGTGGCTACCAGGGCTCACAGCATGAGCCAGAGCCCTGTGTGATTCTGCCCCCAGACACAGGAGCCAGCCAGGGACAAGAATCCTTGGCAGGGGGCAGCTTGTAAACAGCGAAGAAGGGTTAGAAGTGCAATTAGTCTATGTGACAACTGTGACCACATTCTGTCACCACCCTGGGCCAGGCCAAATCCACTTTCCTCTCTCTCCTTGCACAAAGCTGGGCCTAGGCACAGGGCTTACAAGCATGACCAGCTGCATGTCAGCCCAGGGCAAAACAACAACACATCCACAGCAACAGGCAAAGCAAGCCTGTATATGGGCAAGGCTAGACTATTGGCTGCACGGCTGGCACTCAGACCTTGGATGGATTGCAAGAAGGGAAGTATAGGACACTGGAGAAGTATATGATTTGGTAGCAGTCAGTTTTCTTCTTGTGGTCAGCACAGGCACATCTACAAAATGTGGAACCCACCAAGGCAGTTCCTTTGATCTCTCAAAGAAGGGACCCTCTGCATCTGCACTCAGGGATGCAGTGTTGAGGAAAAAGGGGCTAATGGCTATGACTCTGTAAGCCATTGTATGTTTTCCAGTCAGGGACCTGTTGTCTTCTGATCCAGCCACGCTCAGTCCTGCACCTCTTTGTCCTTTGGCATGACTTTATGACTTATGGCTTCTCAGCTACAGGCAGCTCTAGCAGACATCAGTTGTCACCAGCATGCCCCAACATAAGAATGAAGAGGAATAAATTCCTACCTTCTTCACCAATTGTTTCCTTCCACCCCTGTGTGCAGGAGGACCATTGTTTGGAAGAGTGTCTTATTTTGTGGGTTTTATCAAAGTGCTTTCCAAGTGAACGTCAAAACTGAGTAACTAGCAGTGTGGGAGGAGGCAGGTGCAGGCACTGTGCAATCTTGCCATCTGCCCCATCACATTGTCTGCTCTGAGATTTTCCCCCTACTCACTCTTGGGATCTAGTACTTGCCCTTCTGCAGTCTCCAGCCCTGATATGTGCATGCAGAGGGAAAGGGACACACAGGCTGGACAGCATGCAGTCTTGTTCAAGACACAAGGCTGTGAGGGAACTGTTGAGAATATGCAGAACTATTTCTTCACTACCCTTCCTAAGAAACTTCAGTCACTGTAATGACACTTAGGGTTTAAGTGGGAAGGGATGGAAATAACAGTGTCAGAGTTGACAAGGCAGGAAGATTATACCGCTGCAAGCTTCAAGAAGCAATTCCAGGGGCCTAACTGGAGCCATCCTGAAGGCTTGACCTCTGCCTTGGTAACCAGTCCAACTGAATGTCTCTCATTAGTCTCCTGCAGAAGCAGCAATGACATTGACCCCACTGTCCTACCTGGTCCTACCCTCCCTTTTATATCCTGTGAACAGCCAGCATGACAACAGCCTGTAACTAACCTGTAGTTAGCCCAAATAATATGCATAAATGTTGTCTTTAGGTCAGCATTGGTATTCTGAAGTGACTGGGCTGTCACATTCACAACCTTGGGCAATTGCTTTCCTACCTGCCTGCACTTTTACATCTCTGCTCCAGTCTAGTAAACAGCTTCATTTCTTCCTACAAACACTTCCTAACTGGAAGGATTATGATGATCAAGGGATCTACCTAGTTAACAGATGTGGGCTCAATCCATCATCCTGCTGTTGCAATGGCAAAGCACTGGCCATGACCTTCCCCACACTCTGCAGACTCCAGTCTGCATTACAGTCCCCATGCTGCTGCTGAGCATGACTGTCCAGGACCTCTGCAGAGCATGCAGTTAAGAAGGAGCAGAATCCATAGTGAAGTTCACAAAAAGATTCAGAAACACAGATCATGTGCCCTGCCAAGAACCATGAGACCCATGTTTGAAATGGGGTCTGAATTCACACTTCTTGGACCGTGGCGCTGCAGCCAAAACTCATAGTGCAGCAAGTCCTACAGTTTGTCAGCTTTCTCTTCCATCCTGGATAGGAGTGAAGTACTGCATGTTTTCCCTCCCCTTTGCAGCCACCTGATGCGTCTCTGGGAGTGACATCAGATCCACCCCATACATTGGGCTTGCATTAGCTGAACGTTGCCCTTTTCAGTGCTGGGCACCTGGCCAGCCCTCTGCCAGCCAGCGGCTGCCCATGCAAGGGGTCGGCGTGTTTGCGTGCAGCTTCATTCCATCCAGCCTCTCCCAGCAGCTGCTGTGAGGTTGAAGGGGACAAGCAGATAGGTTTTCAGAGCCCATGGAGATAGGCTTCAGCAGGTCTGTTTATTCATTGATTTAAGAAATGTAGCTGCCTGATTAGGCCACTGGGAAAGGGAGCCTAGACTAGGCTCCAGACAAGGCTTTTGCCCCTCTGCTTACTGCTGTGGGTGCTTCATTGTAACCCTGCCTGCACCACCGGCACAACACAGTCACGCTGCTCTTTTCATCACTTAGCTACGTGTCACATGACTTTCTAGCATCAGAAACCCCTTCTGTCAAAGCCTCAAGGCTCTGTGATAAGAGACACAGAAAAACAACCCTAGTCATTGCTACTGCTCACTGCCAATAGCCTCTGTCACATCAAGTTAGCCAAAGTCCTGCTCCTCGTCAGTATGACTGGCTCCTGCAAGAAGACAGGCTCAGTCGTGATGGAACTGGAGAGTTGGTTTGTCTCACCAGATACATTGATGTTCCATCAACTCAGGCTTGCTTTACATTGGAATAAACCCTAAAAATCTCAATCCTTTCCTGTGCAGCCAGTTTCATATCCTGTGCCCAGCTCTGGTGAGATGACTACCTGCCATGCTGAGCACCCTGAAGCAGGAATTCTGGGAGCCCCATACATCTCCACTTGCAAGTGTCCTCAAAACAGAAAGTGCTGCAGAATCATAGCATGGTTGATACTAGACAGAGCCTTGAGATTGCTTAGTCCAGCCTTCCACTCAAAACAGAGACAGCTCAAGGAAGCTGACCAGGGCCTTGTCTAATCAGCTTTTGTATAGCTCCAAAGGCAGAGATCAATCAGTGTGCAGATGTTTGGCCACCATCACCATCAAGCCATTTTTCTTATGTTCAGGTGGCATTTCCTGTGTTTAGTTCTTGCACATTGCCTCTTGTCCTGTCACACCAGTGCAAACACTTTGAGTCTTTCTTTGTGCATGTCCGTTGGGTATTTTTTATACATTTTAATTACACTAGAAATAGAGACTGACTGGACTAGAACTACTTGAATTACAAGTACCTAAAGTGACCATTCAGTTCAACTGTTTGACCAGTTCATAGCTGACTAGAAGTCACAGCATGACACTAAGGGTATTGTCCAAATGTCTGTTGGGGCATCGAGCACCCATCTAGGGAGCCTATTCCAATGTCTGACTACCCTCTGGGTAAAGAGATGCTTCCCAATGTCCTGTCTAAACCTCCACTGGCACAGCTTCAAACCATTCCCATGCATCATACCACTGGATGCCAAGGAGAAGGCCTCAGAAAATCCCTCTCCACTTCCCCTCCTGAAGAAGTTGTAGAGATCCATAAGGTGACTGCTCTCCAAGCGATACAAGCCCGAAGTCCTCTGCTACACTTGCCCTCTGCTGGGCACTCAAGAATTCCACAGGACATGAGGCCACAACAATGCTGTGCCATCATTACCTCTTTTGACTTTCTGGTCGTGTTGTTTTTGATGTATCCCAAGATTTTTGCTCTCCTAGCTGCCAGAGCCAATCCTGTTAGCTGCCTTTGCTGGAGATTTGACCATCTTGAGAGAGTCTGCTCATCTTTATACCCAGAAGTCCATTAGTATTTTCTGACACAAAAACACTATGAGAACTCACACGAGCATGTGTATCCTCTATGATTTGTCAAGAGGTCTTAGGAGTAATTCTGTAAGGATGGCTTTTATTTCTACACATACCTACCTGTAAAAAAAACCAGATTTTGTTTGAAATCACCTGACTTAGCAAGTTTTACAGATATTGCTGTTTATCACCCGGTTCCTGCTTGTGTAATCTGCAAGGCTTTACCTGTGGTAGTTTTGCTTTTACCTTCAAGTCATTGATGGAAACATTGCCCAGTTTTCATCTGACTATTGATTTCCTGTGTGACTTGGTGTAGGTCATCCTGCTGTGTCAGGGGGATTGGACTAGATGATCTTTTGAGGTCCCTTCCAATCCCTAATGATTCTATGATTCTGCAGAACCAACCAAGATAACCAAACAGCATTCCCATCTGACGTTTCTCCTGTCCACTGAAGTCCTCAATGCATGCCTCATTGACTTCACACACTACATCTTAATACAGCATTCTGTAATTCTCTTTCTACCAGCTGGCCCTGCCTCAGAGCAGTTGTGCACCACAGCACTCCAAATCTATCAATCCCTATTTCATTATCAAATAGAATTCTGAGTGTCAAATTCCTCAAATCCATGTTCCTGAGTTTAATTCTTTGAAACCAAGCACCTGCATCACTCTTTCCGCTATTTTTCACCTGATAGTTGCCAGCTACCCTTGGTCTTAAGGCTTTTCCACTTTCAGTACAGGAACTGTGTCAGTACCTTACTGCTGCTCTGCTGTTCCTACTGTAAATAAAAATTAAAGGAATTAAAGCTACATCTCAGCAAGCCAGAGGTGAGCAGCATTTATGACTGTTTGGGGCAATGGAAGAGGACAAAGAAAACTGTATTTTAAGCAGGGTGAGCACAATGCTTGTTGGTTAGGTAGAGTGGAGAGTTAGAAGGAAGACATAAAGGAAAAGTGATGTAAACAGCAGGAAAGAAATGACCTCATTAATGTCTATAAATATTTGAAGGGTGAGTGTCAGGAGGATGGAGCCAGCCTCTTCTCAATGGCATCTAGTGATAAGACGAGGGGCAGTGGGTGTAAGCTGGAACATAGGAGGGTCCATATAAATATCAGAAGGAACTTCTTCCCAGTGAGGGTGACAGAGCACTGGAACAGGCTGCCCAGGGTAGTTGTGGAGTCTCCTTCACTAGGTACATCTGCCATCAGCAGAAAACACAGATATATTATTTATCTCTAATAAATAGGGCACAAAAATTAAACAACACAGTCAGCAACGGGGGGAAAATGAAACAACAGAGCCACTCAAAATTTGACAAGGAGATCAACCATAGTCCACATTCTACCATAGCCATGCAGAGACCTCCAAGGAGAATACCTGAGAAATGTATAACCCGCTTCCCTGCCCTGATCCAATTCATCCTGTCCTATTGTCACTGGGAGCTCCAATTGCAAAGTGTGATGCTTAGGAGTCCTTCTGATAACAGGAAAACTCTTCAAAGTACATACAGACACACAACTCTCTCTGCAAATGGACTGCTTTTATACTGAGAGGGGCACGAGGGGTGGTCACTCAGGGCCCAGGTGCAGCCACTCGGAGTTGTAAAGGACCCTCCAGACCTTCTCCTGAGCCAATAAGGGAGGATCTTTGCCTGTATTGGATAGTCTACAGAATGGTTCCTTAGGACCAAATGATTCAGAAGAACAGAAGCAGGAAGAACTGGTAGTGGAAGCTCATACACATTGGGGCTAGCCTGTGAGGAGGGAGTCAGTCTGGAGGAGAGTGAGGAGCGAGAGTAAAGCAATGGTGTAGGACTACTGAGACTTATCACCATGGAAATTTTGCTGGGGTTATTTGTATGGATAAATTTGTGTGGCCTGTGCTTACAAGTCTTCTATTAACCTTTCCCAGTGATGCCCAAGCAACACCTTCACTGTGATACTGACTTCTCAGACAAATTATACATGTGGACAGTTGTGGCAGCTCATCTTCTCACTTCCATCTATGACGCTTGAGGTGGGAGAGGGCTGAATTGTGCCTCAGGGTTTGAGGGGGTGAACTCTGTTTCAGCAGGGTTGCTAGAGGTTGCAGAAGGCCGTTTTCCCAAGTGGAGGGAACTAGATAGGGAGGCTTGTGTGAAATGACACTGAGGTTTCTGCTGCTCACAACTCTCTGTATGCAGAAGAGCCCATCTGTCACCTGCTCCTGAACAAAAAGAAATGTGGATAAATGCATGGCAGAGGGTAGGTTACAATACAGAAGTCCCCGTGGCACTCTCTAACACCCCACCTCCGTGGTTCCCACTTCTTTTCCAGCACCATCACTGGTCTCCAGTTACCATCCACACCCACATGCTGGGGGATCATCAGCCCCTCCATTGCGAGGTTCTATCACATCCCTACCATCCCACAGCAAGTGAGCCCCCACAGTCTTTTTATTATAAGGGTAAAAAAGCCATATACAGAAACATAAAAGCACATACATTCTCTATTTTGAGGACAGGGTAAATGCTGCAGCCTGTAGAAACCACCTCAAAGCTCCTGTGTCCAGGAAGCAAGTGGGTGTCACAGGCAGACAGCCATTTCCAGGAGAAAGGAGATGTTTTCATGCCTTGAGGAAACAGGTGGCGGCACTGGGCAACATTAACACATGGGATGAGGACTATCATCTGTAGACGGAGCCTGGCTTCATGTTGGCCAGGACAGTGTGCAGAGAAACTACTCTCTTGGTGACCATGACCTCTTGCACCTGGGCTCTCTCGTTGACCCAGACTATGAAGGACCTTTGCAAGATGAACCTGCTTTCCCTCCCCTTGTGCAGAGCAGGCTCTAGGGTGTCACCACAGCCTTCTCACTCTTCCTGTCCTCCAGCTTCCAAGGACAATCAACATAGCGCAGTGCCCCACTGACAGGGCCACGCTTGGCAGGATCTAGGGCCAGAAGGCTCCGCAGCATCAATGCAGCCTCAGCAGTCAGGCGTTTCCAGTGGCGAGGTAGGTCCTTCTCTAAGCCTGTCTCCTGCCACAGCATGAAGTCCTCAAAGAAAGGGTCATCTGGCAGGCTTTGCTCCCAAGGGAAATAGCCAGTCAGTAGGCAGAAGAGCAACACACCAAATGCCCAGGCATCCAAGCTGGTGTCGATGGGGACCCCCTGAGCATCAGCGGTGTTGCTCAGCTCAGGGGCAGTGTAGGGGATTACCCCAGCCACTAGCTTGAGCTTGGTACCCTTGGGCCGCGTGAGCCCAAAATCAGTCAGCTTGATGCGGCGACACTCGGGATCGAAAAGCAGCACATTCTCGGGCTTTACATCGCGGTACACCAGCCCCCGGCTGTGGATGAACTCCAGCGCGCTCACAAGCTGCTTGGCACACTGCTTCGCAGCTGGCTCGGGGATCCCATACTGCTCAGGGAAAGACAGTCAGTAGAGCACCCACAGGGCTTCTAGGCAGCCCTGTCAGCCAGGTTCTCACCTGCACTGGGTCTCACAAGCCTAAAGCTGCTTTAATGCTATAGACTCCAGGGATGAAAGACCTGCAGTCTTTTATGTTCCTCCCTCTGACTCAGCCAGCCTGCACAGGGCCAAACATGGTGGTTCCCATCCCCACACCCACAGAGCAACACTCACCCTTGGCTTGATGATAGATATGAGGTCTTTGTGCAGTGCTGGTTCATAGAGGAAGCCATAGTACTGGCTGGACTCAATGGCAATTCCAAACATTCCAATGATGGCCGGGTGGGTGGCAAGGGAGAGTGCCACACAGTACTCATACAAGAACGTGTGCAGCTTGGTACTGGCTTTGGGTAGCAGCTTGAGAGCCATCGGAGTCCCTGGGGATGGGATAAGTGGGTCAGACTCCCCTGAAAGTCTCCCATGCCAAGGCCAGACAGGCAGACACAGAGCAGCTGTGGATTTGAACAACTACCAGGAGGTCTCTGATCTAGCACTTTAGATATATCCTGTGGACACCAGGTCTGGGAACAGGCACTGCCACTGGTGTAAATTTTGAGCCAGTCAGTGAATGTCCAGGAGCACTCAGTAGAGGAAGGGAAAGTCAGGAGGACTGGGGAAGCACAGTGTTAGGACCCTATGAGTATTAGGGGCCTTGGCCAGCCTAGTGTGCCTCCACTACCTGCACCCTCTGTCCATGGACCCAGGGGCAACCTTTAAGGCTTGGGGTCTGCTTGAGCTGTATGGTGGGAGTGCTGATTTCTAGCTACATCACACCCATGCCAGTGCCTATCATGAGCCTACTGACTTGTGGATTGACTTCCCAGCTTGACCTTGGACCTACCTCATCTCCGTAACCTTGCCTGAATTGCTGGGTTGTCCCTTAGCATCACCTGCTCCCCGTCTGGGTGCAATATCCCTGTCTGGGATTCTTGTAGCACTGGTCTCCCAGTAAGGTCTCCCTTACAATGCCTGGTGCCTGGCGCTAAGGACCCACCAGCCCACCTATTTCCCTGGTGAGTGAAGAGGAGATAAGGCAAAGTATCTCACGGGGCACAGACCATTCCTTACCTCTCTGTCTGTGGGTCACCAGCATCACGTGTCCGTACTTCCCCCTGCCCAGCTCCCGGATAACCTCATAGTGCTCAGCCACCTCTGTGCGTACCAGGCTCTGAGCTGTGATCTCCAGGAGCTCACTTATCACGGTAGGTGCTGTTGTCCCTGCTGCTGTCACAGGTGAGGCCTTAGCCATTGCTCAGTGCTGCAGAAACACAACAGCCCAGGTCAGGAACATCACCACATGCATAGAGAGAACTAAATCAGACACTCCATGCAAACCATGCCATGGCAAGGTGTATTTCTGCTGTTTGAAGTTGCACTTCTGCAGCTGTGCTAGAGTTGAGCTCATGCTGCTACACATCACACCTCTGAGCAAACCCTCTCATCCCACAAAAGGTCCCTGCAATCACAGAACCATAGAGTAGCTTAGGTCAGAAGGGAACTTAGAGAATGGTATAGAACCGAACCTCCCTCAGCCCTCAAACCTTTTCTGATCCCCAGACAAATGCTGGTATCTGGTCCCTGAAGTCTCTCATTTCAAATACCTGGACACTCTTTCTGTGTCCATACTGAAGATTGTCCTTCTAGGCCTCCTGTTATTCTAGTCCCTGAGGTGTTAAGCCACAAGCAAAACATTAGCAGAGTCCCAGATTATCAAGTGTGACACAGTCCACTTGCTCTCCTTCTCTACTGCAGCAAGACCATCTCCCTTCACAGAAACCCACCCCTGCTTCTTGTTGAAGAAACAATTTTAGGCAGCAGAAGAGACAGACGTGCTCCTCAGGCAGAGCACCGCAAGCTCATGACAAAATCAGGGTTACTACCAGAAGCAAGCCTAAGGCAGCTCAGTACCTCACACGCCTGCTGACATTTCTGACCCAAAGCCATTCATCTCTGCAGCCAAGAAACTTGCGCAGGAAGGAAGCTGGGATGTCAGTGGCAGTTTGAGCTGCAGCCAGCAGCCTCAGACTCATTTCAGATAAATTTTGCTTTCGGCCTTCCCAAGACAGTCACCAGGCAGAGTTTTAAGGCAGCTGTGGCCACACTGTCCCCCAGCTGTGTCCCTGTGCTCTGAACACAGGCACCCTGGGCCTGGAAGCCCCTCTTGGCTTTGGAGCAAGATCAGAGAACCACGGAGTACTAGGATGGTCAAGGTCAGAAAGCAGCTGATAGCCTAGTACAACCACTAACCCAGCAGCTAATCAGATCAGGCTGCTAAGGACCATATCTAGTTTGATCCACAGAACCACAGAACCACAGAACATTAGGGATTGGAGGGGACCTCTAGTCCAATTCCCCTGCCACAGCACCATCACCTAGACCAAGTCACACAGGAACATATCCAAGCAGGTTTTATATGTCTCCAGAGGAGACTCCACAAATTGCCTGGGCAGCCCGTTCCAGTGCTCCATCACCCTCACTAGGAAGAATTTCCTTCTGATATTTATATGGAACCTCCTATGTTCCAGGTGACGCCCATTGTCCCTACATGACTTGGTTTAGGTGATCCTGCTGTTGCAGGCGGATTGGACTAGATGATCTTTCGAGGTCCCTTCTGATCCGTAATGATTCTATGATTCTATGATTCTATGATCTGAGTAACTTTCAACACATCCAGGGATGGGGACTCAACCACCACCCTGGGCAGCCCATTCCACTACCTGACCACTCTCTCCTAGAAGAATTTCTTCCTGATGTATGTCTGAACCTCTCCTGTTGAAGCTAGAAGCCCTTCCTTCTGCTTCTGTTGCTAATGACCTGTGAGAAGAGACCAGCACCAACATCTCTGCAATGTCCTTTCAGGTAGTTGTAGGGAGCAATGAGGTCTCCCCTTAGCCTCTTCTTCCTCAAACTAAACAGCCCTGACTCTCTCAATCTTTCCTCAAAAGAAAGGTCCTCTCCTTCTACAAACAACCTTAATATGATAACCAGTTGATACAGTCTCTAGCCCTCCTTCCTACAGCACTGAGGGTGCGAGAGGGCGGAAAAAAGACCCACTGCCAACATTCCTTGGCTGTAACATACAGTCCTCTCATCTCAGGCTTTCCAGAGCTTCTCCAGGTCATCCAATTTCCCTTCTTCAGCTTTCCCTCTCACTGCTCTCTCCACTCAACTCCCATGAGATCCCAATGAAAGAAACCTGTCCCAGTTCAGAGCTGCACAATAAGACTTTAGAGTGTTTCCAATTTAAGTGAACAAAAACTGAATCATCCTCATTGCTCTACACTGGACCCTCTCCAGCAGCTCCACAACCCTCTTGAACTGAGGAGCCCAGAACTGGACACAATACTCCAGGTGTGGTCTCACTAGGGCAGAGTAGAGGGGGACAAGAACCCCTCTCGCTCTGCTAACCACCCCACTTCCGATCCACCCCAGGATACTGTTGGCCCTTTTGGCCAAAAGAGCACACTGCTGGCCCATAGTCATCCTGCTGTCCACCAGGACCTCCAAGTCCCTTTCTCCTACACTGCTCTCCAACAGCTCAGTCCCCAACCTATACTGGTACCTGGAGTTGTTCTTGCCCAGATGCAAGACTCTGCACTTTTATTAAATTTCATTCATGTTGATGATGTGTATAAGTCACATGATCTCCTCCAGCCTTATCTTCTATTATTGAGACTACGAGTCTCAGCTCTAGTAGCCATTTGAGAGATACTATAGCACCTTAATATCTTAATGGCTCTTTCTGAATTCATTCCAGTATGTCAGGTACTTTTTTCTGGCGGTGAGCCCAGAAATGCTCCCACTATTCCAGGTGTGCCCTCAGTAGTGTTGAGTAGAAAGGAAGGATCACTTCCACTGATCTGCTGGCAACAGAATTATTTAAACATAAGAGTACTACAAAAAAGCTGAATTTGTTCTGGACAAGTTGTGGGAGAGTTCACCTTTGTTCCCTTTCAGACTGTATCACTCAGTCTTACCCTTTTCAGAGGTACTAAGTAACTGGACCTACTTTCCTGCAAAGGCTTTGCCTTGGTGTGAGAGCCAAGAGCAGCCCATGGGGACTCAACAGCAAACAAGTGTGTGCATGAGAGCGGGTGAATGGAAGCCACAGGAGCCACAGGGAAAGCCACTCTGGAAAGTATGTTAGGGATGTTGTATTGATGTCCTCCTGCTTGCTGCCCAGCTGGCAGAGCTTGTGAAATTCCACGCAGTAAGGGCATCGCAACACCCACAAACAGACCCACTCTGCCCCTGACATTTCCAAGCCAAGGTTGCCAAATTTAGGTGTTAAAAAGAATTCCTGGCTGAGTGTCTCAAAGATTCCTAACTAGGAATATAAAGAAAAACCTTAAACTGCAATACCTCTTTGGAAAACACAAATCTCCTGCTGATGTCAGGTAGGCTAAAGCCACACTAAATAGGGAGTGGAACAAAACGCGAGATGTCCGCTAGTCTTGCACAGAACACCCTAGATTCATTTTTCTGACAAAAACAATCTGTATATAGATTTATATTTACAGAAAAATATTGGAAGATTGCTTCTGTAGGACAGTGTTTCTCCTGTACCAAATTCACTGTCGTGTGCAAGTTCTTGTCTGCAAAAATCTTCTCAGATAATTTAGTTTCTCAAACGTCAGTTAGATAAAATTTGTTTCCTCATGGACTGGCCACCTGTCAGTGCTATCTTACGCAAAGATTATAGTCTTCTTGCTTCATCCACTGACTCCAATAATTATATCATTTTCAGATATCTATTTAATAATCTGATTTTACTTGTATTTCATTATTTATTATCTGATTTCTCTATTCTGTTTTTCCATGATTCATTCATTCTATCTTACTCACTGTGGGAGAACTTGCTTTTGTGAATGGCAGGATGTGCTTCTCTGTGCTCTTGATTCTCACTCCAGCTTTGCGATTCAAAACTTTTCAGCCCTTAAGCTTTTGAAAATTAAAACAAGTCCACGAATCTCTGGTGTCTTTCCATTTCAAGGGCACTGCAACACAGTTGTCAAGGATCCTCATTGCCATGCATTATCCCACCGAGGGAGTGAAGATTGTCTCGGTACAAATCAGAGCATCAAAGTGAAATGGCCATCTGGGGAAAACAGATCAGCCAGAGGATCTGGGTAGAGTGGCTTGAGGAAGAGCAACAATCCTGTGGATCTGAACAGAGGTCCGTATGAACTAAGTCCCAGAATAGTTTGCAAGCTTTGGCTATTGCTGCCCTTGAGGAAACTGATTCCAGGACACAGTCCATACTTTAGGAAATAGTCAAAGTCGTCAGATCTTTCTTTAAGATACCACCATCATAAGGAAGCTAACCGAGGGCCAGTTTTAGGTCACCACTGACCAGAGCATGCCCAATTGCTCCACATCTCCCTCTGTTACCTTCCACAGTGCCAAATGCACTTTGAAGAGTAAAGGGCACTGGGGAGGAGGCCACCAGGGCTCTGGACAGGACACACTCACATTTTGACAGTGCAGTATTGAGGTCAGCAGGCAGGCAGGACCCTTTTCAAAACTGCTCTTCCTTCCACAGTCCTTCTACTTCATCCCTGCCAGAGGTCATGGTTCCAGGATGTCAACATGTGAAAAATCCTAATTCCCCAAAAGAGACTCTAATTACAGCAGCAAGAAATTCCCATCCTTTCCACTATGAGGAAAAGCTTCCTAGCTTTCTGAGGAGCTGAGGAGGACTTAGCCTATGGAGATACAGATCTCAGACTTGGCAATGATATTCTGATTCTTCAACCAAAACTATTTATACATTGGGCCCAGAAAAGCACCTCATACGTGTCAAGAGCCAAAGGCATCTGTATGATGATGCACAGAGATGGTGCTATGATGACAGAATCACAGAGGTGTTTAAGATGCAAGAGACCCCTTGAGATCATGTACTCCAACTCCCCTGCTCAACTAGAAGCACGAGGAGCAGGTTATCTAGCTAGGTGTCTGATCAGGTTTTAATATTTCCACAGATGGAAACTCCAGATTCCTTCTGGGAAACCTGTCACAGTGACCATCAGATTCCTTGTGATTTAATTTGTGCACATTGCCTCTTGAGCACTACCTGGAAGACTGTGGCTTTCTTTTCTTCATTGCCTCTCTCATCAGGTGTTTACATACGCCATAAGACCCCTCTGAACCTTATACTTTCCAAGAGTTTCAGCTGTTTCAGCCTCTTCTCATATCAAAGATGCTTCATTAAAAATGGCTTTGAGTGTGTGGCATGTGAGGTTCATCTTCCTATCCTAGTTTCTACAGATCTTCAACCCAAACCAAGTAACAAACAGCATTTGGGGCCTTTCTTACAGAAAGTCCTGCAGGCTTCATCCAAAGACAACTGCCAACTGTAAAAGCCAACATTAGCATTCTCACTGATATGCATTTCTGTGACACCAAAATACAAATTCACCCAACCTGAAGTTTCTCAGCGAGAGAAAAGTTCTTAGTGCCTGTTACATTTCTCCTCACAGTTGCAGGGTTTATACACACTGTGGTCAGAGCTATGACCACATCCTTTGAGAACCTGTTTTAAACTACTTTAAGTAAAACTAGCAGAGTGCAGCCTGGAACTCAGGGTGTGTATTTAAACAACACTTGACTTAGGTTTCACAAACCATCTTCTGTCACCCAGCACTTCTGTAGCGCCCACACCAGTTAGTTTAAAAATAGTCAGAATGCTCCCAGAAATTGTAGTCACATTTTGAATAAGTATCTCCATTCTCTCTGATCAAGATACCTCTAAATCCTTAAGATACCTTCACACAATCTTCTTCCTAATTCTCATACCGAAGGTTTTTGTCCAGCTCTCAGATGTGGTTTATGGCCCTCTTCTGAAGACTCACCATTGTTTGCTGCCCCTCATATTAAAGTACCAGCTCCTGCTGGGGGAATCAGCTAGAACTACCCTCTGTCTTGTGCCCCAAGATCTCTTCTTGCAGGACCATCGCACTGAGAAGCTGCCATATCTTATAGATCCATTACAGCTCCAGAGCTTTTACAAATTATTGCTTTAGAGAGAACAATCTGCTTCCTCTTCGTGTCCCTTTTTGGGGGCTGCCTGCCTTGTTTCTACTTGAATCCTCTTCTACCACCTTTAATAAATCACATTTGGCTTGAAGAGGCTGCATGTATTTCATGTAATTCAAATCACTTTGTTTTTCTGTTATCAATCCACTGTGTTCATTTCTGTCTGGGGTTGTGTAAGGATGTGACCTGCAGGGTGTTCCGATCAAGATCTAAATCCCTGGTGGGGGTCCAGCACAGCTCTCAGTCTAGTATTGGTTCCTACAGCACCTTCCTGAAACATCCCACTCCCTGAAAGCTTTGTGTCCAAACTCATCCTGACATTGGTCAAAACTACATTTTTGATGGACTGAAAAGTTAGCCAAATTCAGTGGAAATGATTGTATCTTATCGCTGTCTTCACCCTGCACAATTAATTTTGTTAAATTCTGACTCTGTTGCAGCACTTTTAGCTTTGTCACTTATCCAGAAGGAAGCACAGAAATCACAGAAAATGTTTGCAACCAACATGAAATGGGTTTGGGTAGGTAATGCATCGCTTGGTAAAATGAGCGCGTGCACACTTAGAGGAGTGCAAAAGTCTTTTGAATGAAGACAGTCAGGGGTTGAGTGACAGGAAAAGAATTGTCACATTAATCAGACTAATTTCAGTTTTTCATGCTGTGCACTGTGTAAACCCAGAAATACAGGTCTGGTGTAGGCTCATTTCTTCTGCAGGCCTGGTATGTACACAGATAGAGAACTGCACTAGAAATAATCTACAGAGGTACAGATATGCATTTTAATGGTACCTGGAAGGAGCCTAAGAGAATAACAGCCCAAGCCCTACTGATGCTGCAGATCCACTTTTGCATTTACTCTGCTGAAGAGAATGCCTCAAAAGCATTAGATGCAGGAAACATCAGCAGTGGGAGACAAACTAGCATTTCCCAGAGGCTAAATTAAGAAAATAAACTGCCCTGAAAAGAAAAAGAAAAGGAGATGCAGCCCTGCAGACACACACAGACTGTGATAGATCATAAGAGAAGAGGTCTGTTCTGAAACAATGTGCCTCTTGCAGTGAGCTCTGGTTTTTTGTAGAAGTTCTTACATGCGGATGCACTGAGACTGGAGCCTGAAACTTAATCTCTGAAAACCAGCTGAGTTAGGAACACTGTATTTCTGAAGAGCTGGCCACCTGCTAATGATTTCTGCACTGGAACTGAGACTTTGGTTCACCCTGGGGTTTTCGATCTCTGTTAGCAATGCATTCCTTCCATTTGCTCTGCTTTGCCTTATCATTTATCTGCCTTCATACGGGCTGATTTTTGTTTTAATTACACAAATCTACTGATTGGAAAGTCTGGTTTCTCTGGTTAAATTTCCTGAACTCTTCTGGTGGCCAGTGGATTGGTCAACAGAATTAACAGTTGGATGTTTTCCATCTTTTCAGTGGTATCAGTTCAACAAGCTAGTGCTGTTCTTTGATGGAAAAACAACCAGAGAACAAACTTGCT
Organism: Rhinopomastus cyanomelas; assembly: GCA_013400115.1. NCBI lineage: Eukaryota > Metazoa > Chordata > Aves > Bucerotiformes > Rhinopomastidae > Rhinopomastus > Rhinopomastus cyanomelas. The sequence goes on along the minus strand of VXBP01005488.1, from coordinate 30,365 downwards.
GCCAATTACAGCGAGCTGCTTTTTTATTTCATCAAACAGGTAGTGTACATACACCTGTCAGTACCTTTGTGGGTGCAAGAAACTAACTGAGGAGGGATCTCACAGTTATGTAAAAAGACTAGGTAAAAGCATCGTAATAACACCCAATAGCCAACGGTGAAATGAGATGGTTTCAGCCCTCGGTTGTCATGCAGATTTTGTGAGGAAGGATAGGTGCCCCTGAAAACTCATTAGACAGTGAAAACACATGCTTTTTTCCCTTTGAAGGTCCACTCAAGTATGAACCAAGTTTAGTGTAAGCGAAGGGTAAGACCAATGTTTTTTTCTGAGCTTATTTCTGATGGATTCATGAGCTTCTCTCTAAAACTGACCAGCAAGCTAGCACTTAATCTCAGTGCAGAGAACTGCATGACACCTTTGCAGAGCAGTGTACTGCTCTTCTCGGGCAGAAACACCCAACAGCCTCCCAGGACAGAACCCCATAAGCCTCTCCCCAGCAAGCAGGATACCACAGTCTCCGCAAAGCAGCCTCCTTGGACAGAAATCCACAGCAATCTCACTGGGACCAAGGCACATCACACCCTCCTCCCAGCCAAGCAGCCAGTACCATAGCACTGTCCCATCAGACACAACCAGACACAACAGCCATCTCCTGGGCACAGCCACGAAACAAGCTCACCATCCACCTTAGGTGGGGAATGGGTGTCCTCCACGCTGTGCTGGCATGCTAGCCCGAGTACCCAAAGCAAGTTTGTGAGGGGTTAGCGCTCTCTTCTAAGACCAGTCCCGTTCCCTTCATGCTGCCACTGCGGTAGTTTCTCATCCCGCAGTCCTTCCCCAACCATACCAAGCCTCTCACCTTCTCCAGCAGCGCAGCAGTGGCAGCGCCGGCCAAGGACTGCCTGCCTGCCCCCGCAGCCCGCAGCCAGAGGGCCCGCCAGGCATTACGGGGCTAAGAGCGACGCTCCGCCCCTTCCTCATGTCTCTGGTCCTGGGGGGACCCTGCCTTCATGCTGAAGGTGACCTCTAGGAGGGAAGAAACGAGGGGAAAAAGAGGAATTCAGGGGGCCACCCATCTGCCCTGCTTATGGAGGGGGAGGTGTTGCAGGGATCAAGTGGAGTTTTGTTTTCTGCTCTAACCACAGCGTAATAGCCCCCAGGGACCCTTCAGCAGACCCACCCTTTTCCAGACTTTCCCTGCAGCTTGGGCTGTCATTACAGCTGTGGGAGCAAAGCAACTCCTTGGGCTGGTACATGGTCCTTTGCTCTGGAGTGGTGCCAAGTAAAAGCACGTTCCTGGTGGCAGGGCTCAGAATGACCATGGGCTGCCAGCACTTGCTCTTGGCCATCAAAGTAGCCACAGAAATGTCAGTAACAATTACCTGTGTAAGTGATCATCAGAGACTGGGCTCAAAGTGTAACTGATTCAAGTGTAATGCTGTGGGTCACAGTGGGTCATGCTCCTCACACCATGAGGGCTACAGAGCACTACGGTGAACTGGAACTGTTGTCTTCTTCATAGTGAGGGTGACAGAGCACTGTAATGGGCTGCCCAGGGAGGTTCTGGAGTCTCCTTCTCTGGAGGCATTTAAAACCTGCCTGGATATGTTCCTGAGTGACTGGATCTAGGTGATCCTGCTGTGGTAGGGGGATCAGAGTAGATGATCTTTCGAGGTCCCTTCCAATCCCTAATGTTCTGTGATTCTGTGTGATTCCGTTAGTGAACCTGCTGGTATTTCACCTGGTCTTAGTACTTCTACCCAGACTATGCTCCTGTGGGAAAGTCCTCTTTCTTCCACTTACCTGTGGATAGGAAAGCAGCTCCTGGAGTCATGGTCACTTGGCTCTGAAGCAGGTTGTTTTTTTCTCTCAAGGAGATGGATCAGTTTGTTTATCTGAAACAGCGGTGGTGCAGCTAGGACTCAGAAGTCTCATAGCACTGACCTCTGTGTTCTCTAGAGATGGGGCCATGCTGAGGACCTGTAATGTTTAAGCTGTCTTGATGAACCTCTGTGCTCCCTCTGGAGACACCTCTGGGGACATTGTATGGTGAAGAAGGCTGAGAGAGGACAGGGGTGATGTACAGTCTATCAGAAGAGAGCAGAGCAGCACCCATACCCATAAGTACTCTGAGTCTTCAGCAGAGGACTGAATCTTCTTGCCTGCTCTCTGAAAGGAGGGTAGTTACACCAAGGACTTGTTACTCAGTGTTCTGCCCCACATAGGCTCAATAAAGTGAGAAGCCCTGGACTGCTGTCACAGACTAGTGAAGACCAGTCAGCTGCCACTCAGAGACAGTGCAAATCAGAGGGCAAGAGGAGTGGTGCAAGCAGGCTCCCAGCTGTCCCTGTGCTTATGGAGAAGAGGTGAGGAGGCTGAGGATGTATGTTAGGAAAAAGTTCAGAGGGTGGTGGATCACTGGAACTGGTTACCTAGAGTAGTGGTGGAGGCCCCATCTCTGGAGATGTTCAAGGTCAGGCTTGATGGGGCTCTGAGCAATCGGATCTAGTTAGGGATGTCCCTGCTTATTATAGGGGGATTGGACTAGATGACCTTTGGAAGTCCCTTCCAACCCAGTACATTCTGTGATTCTATGATGACCTACAGGCCTTATGGCATTTAAGACTGGCACTTCAGACCTATTCTTGAAGGATGCTCCAGGGAATGAGAGACCAATGAGGATTAAGGGACATAAATGTCCCTCCTATGGGGAAAGGCTCAGAAAACTAAGGCTGTTTAGTCTGGAGAAGGCTGAGATGGGATCTTACTGATGTCTATAAATATCTGTGGGGGGTTGTCTAGAGGAAGGGGCCAGTGCTGCCTTTTCTGTGGTGCCCAGTAATAGGACAAGAAGTAATGGGTACAAGCTAGAACATAGCATGTTTCACCTCAACATGAGAAGAAACTTCTTTGCTATGAGAGTGATGGAGCATTGGACAGCTGCCCAGAGAGGATGTGGAGTCTCTTCTTCTGGAGTCTTTCAGAACTCATCTGAATGCAGTCCTGTGTGGCCCAACCTAGGTGATCTTGCTTTGGGGCTGGACTGGTAGGGGGGCAGATTATCTCCAGAGGTCCGTCCCAACCCCCAACATTCTAAGATTCTAAGATTCTATGATACTGCTTTTCCAGCTAAAATTTCGAAGCACAGATTGCCTGTGTTTTCCTTCCATACTGAGTGTGGGAGCCACTGAACTGTTCGACCAGCAGCGGAGACCACTGTCACAGTCTTACTGACGTGTGCCCACAAGTAGCAATTTGGCTGAGAGTTTGCCCCATTAGTTGTCATCTAACACTGCATCTGCAGAGCTTGTCATGTGTTCCCACAACACAGGAAAATGTCACATACTGTGTAGCCTGTGTGTGTGAGACACTCCTGCTCTCCGTTCCCTGAGGACAGGGCACAGAGCAGCTGTTGGAGGTCCTAGGGCCTGCTGTCCTGCTAATGAAGTCAGCACTTGGGCATGCCAGAACCTTTACAATTTAGCACGGACACTTATCTCACCCACACTGCACACGCTCTGTCTCGCTGGCAACCAAGGCATTAGTCAAAGTCAACACTGGCAGAGCTGGGAAGATGATGTAACCAAGATTGGCTTAGTGTTTTGGGAAGCTGTCTCAGGCTGTTGACAAATACTTTATGAACATGCATCCTTTTTATTGTTGATTTAGCATGATAAATATCCTGTCCCTTGCACGCCTGGCTCACAACAGGCAGCACACAGTAAAATAATGAAACACAAACATCTCCAAGAGCCAGACACGGCAGCCAGTGGCAACTGCATGAGAAACAGCTGGCCTAAAGCATCTACTGAAGGAACCTAAATGAGAAGGGCTCTCCTACACCTCTTCAGCCCTACTTTCTCATCCCTTATCCTCCTTCCTTGGCATACACATGTAAGAGTCGGTCAGAATTGCTTCAACATAGTCATCATGGACTTGTGTAAGAGTTGGTCAGAATTGCCTCAACATAGTTATCATGGACGTGGACGATAAAGACACAGAACTGGACACTAAGGTACAGAACTGGACACTCAGGTACAAGAAGGGGCCTGAAACTGATCAAACCATTGTAGCAGAAAGAGCCAAGGACACCTGATATCCACTCTGAACCCCCCTTGGCACATCTTGAGGCCATTCCCTCTTGTACTATCGCTAGTGACTTGGGAGAACACTTTGCTGGTATAGAGGCTTCTCAGCAGGGGTATGTGCAGGAGAAAGCTGCTGAAATGCAAACATCCAGTCCTTCACTACACACCCTGAGGTTTGGATAGGAATAGGTCTTTGATTTTCTCCATTGCCTTCTGACTGATTATATTAACAGTTCTGTGAGCTGCTAACACTTTTCTCCACCCTCACACTCAAGCAAGCCAATCTGCCAGGGTCTGCCAGGTCTGACTCCTGAGCAGAGAGTTGGGGCTCTCAGCTCTCCTTGGCACAGGCAGGGTGCTCAGAGGAGCCCACCAGCTGTACAGACCATTTGTGCTCTTAGCTCATTCAGAGCTACTCCATCACTGGGGAATCTGCTGGCTGCCTCTCAAGCAGAGCTGTTCAGTGTCCCACCCCACCTGCCAGCTATCAACACACACTGCTGTTGAGCCCAGGCCCTGCTCTTCAGAGGTGCTTCCCAACCACAGTCCCCATGGTCCTCCCACCCGAAACCTCTGGTCACCCGCTGACCAACATATCTTCTTGAAAACACCCTCTGCCCACTCCCACTTCAACCTACTTCAGATCAGCTGAAGAAGGCTGATCCCTAGGGACCATTGCTGTTTAGTCAGTCTCCCGTGTTGTTGTGCCAGGGCACTGCATGGGCCTCTGCTGGGGTTGTCTATAAAACTGGGAGGGAAGAAGATGTTCCTCAGCAGGTATCAGCAGCAGTTGCCTGTTTTCTGACAGCTGTAGGGGTCTGGAAGCAGTAGTGGGTGTGCATTTGGGGCTCATGGGTCAAATGGGCTCTAGCACTGCCTGGGGACATCACAGTACTAGGATAACCCTCTTGAGGCTAGTTTGTACTTCCCAGCACCCACCTCAAGTCTGCTTCAGCCAAGATTACTCCTGGAGAAAAGTTTTGTCTGCTTTTCTCTAAAAGACATCCAGTGACACAAGCTTCTAGCTGCCTACAGCACTGCCTTCTGTAAAGAAAAGATGACACAGAAGAGAAGCTGCAATAGCTGTAATAAATAGGTACAAAAAACCTCAAGTCAGATAAACAACAAGGAAATAAACTGCTGTTGCTGTCTCTTCCAAAGATAAGGCACAGGCAGGTCCAAAGCAAACACAAGGCTTCCTCGTGCAGCTGCGGACACCTTGCCTTGGGAGAGCTTGGGTAATAAACGTGTCTGTGGTTTCATAAAACAACTGGATGGAGGCTCTGCAGAGGAAAAGGACCATTAAACAGAGCGAATCAACATGTCTCAGGCTGCTGGAGGACAGGGGAATATCTGGAGGATTTACTGTATAATTTCTTGCTCTTATATTTTCCACAAGGAGTTTGACAGTGGTTGGTCTCATTGGCAGGGTGTAGCATTAATCAGTGTTTTATTCTGAGCTTGTTCAGCTGTTCTAATTCATTGCATTAGTGAAACACTTCAGTGGCACAAGTATTCTACAGCACACTTTGGGCAAAGCCAGCAAGGCTGTAAGCTCCACAGCCCTCCTCTGTGATGATTTATCCCAAAAGAGCCCTTTACTTACTATTAAATAGCTGGGGAGTCCTGAGCCGGTCTGTCTGGGATAGCTTGTCGTCTCTGCAGCCTCTCCCTGACAGGGTAACCAGTTACAGCCAGGTTAGTGGAGGAAAGGTTTCACCTACAAGCCGTTGCTTGCTGAAATGGTCAAAGAGAGTCCCATCTGTGCCTCATAGGAATCAGCTCATGGGAATGGAGGACTGGCTTGGAAGCACATGGAGTATCAAACCTAGCCTTGAAGGAATTTGTGGCACTGAGGAATGGATGCCTGCACTGAAAGATGGACATCACATTTCCACAAGGAAAAGAACTGCTGGAGCTTTCTTTGCCCTGAGGCTGTGGAGGTTTTTTTCCAAAATCGAGCCAGTCTTTGGTTTTTGCCTGCAACTTTATAAGTAGTTTTGAACTGACATTGGTTGGTTTTGGTTTGGCCCGTTAGCACATTAACTAAATCATTTAGACATTCTCACCTCAGACTGGATCAACAGAAGCAACCCATAGCAGTGCTCAAAACCTGGAAGAGAGTCTGTAGAGAGGTGGTTGATGCTCTAAGCCTGCCCATGTTTAAGATGCATTTGGGCAGTGCCCTTCACAACATGCTGTAACTTTTGGTCAGCTGTGAATCGGTTTGGTTAATGATTAGTTGAGACATTAGATACTAATGACAGGTTATACAGCTTGGCAAGCAGTTTGCACTTCCACACTGGTATTCCCTCAGGACTTTCAGGCAAATATCATGCAGTCCTAGGGACTTCTTAACATTCAACATGACATTAGGAGTGGAAATCTCCCCACCAAACAAGGCACTCTTCTGCTGGAAGGTGGAAGAAGCAACTGTGTCTCAAGGCTTCTCCCCAGACAGATGCAAAAGAAGGGCACTTTGAGCTTTAAAGCTTCCTGAACTCCTTGGGAGTCCATGGGGGAAACATTTGAAGCCTAATATCTGGGCAAGTCCACCATTCCCAGAAACATGGCTGCTGGGGTGGCTGTTGCTGCATCTTCAGCAAGTGATGCTGCTGAGGGGCAGAGGCAAGAAACCAACCCAGGTCTGGAAAAACATGACACAAGCAAATCAGACTCCAGTGACACTAGGGGGTGATGTTAAACTAAGAAACTTGGTCTTGAGTTAGAACTTGTTCTGTCCCTCCATCAGCCCATAGCAACACCACCAACTACAACAGAATTGCATTGATTTGCAGGACATCTTGGCTCAAATTTTACTTATCTACCACAGAGTTATTCCAACAAAATTACATGTACTAGACCTGGAATGATACTTCTTTTAAAACAGCCCACAAGCAAACTGAAAACCCACTACCAACACAAAATAGTAAGAACCTGAATGAGCTGTTCATTTCTTAAAGCATTTTATTTCCTGGACACTTTCTTGTTTTCTCTTGGAGGGGTGGTGGTGTCCACAGAAGTTCTAAAGCCACAAATGCCATGCCTTTCTGGAAGAACCAGAGTACCCAAAGTGACTGAGAATCATTGCCCAACTATCTAGTTTCTTGAGACAGTGGCATTGCTGTTCAGTGCGTGTTTAGTTCAGTACCGGCTCACTTCTGCTGAGGAACCTGCCCGCAGGGCTGAGCTAGCAGAAACCACAGACCTACCCTCCGGAACACTGATCTTCTCATGTAGACACATCAGTATAAATTGCCTGAAATCATTGCTATCAGCACCTGTCTTTTGCCTGAATGAAATTCAAAGTGCTTTTCTCCATAGCCTCTTTGGAGCAACTGGTGAAACCCCAGCTGGCTGACAGTGACAAACCAGGACATTAATTAAACATTTTCCTTCATTAAGAAAGACACAGATTAAAGCCTTTTCCATACTGGCCATATAAAATCTTTTAAAACTATTGATCTCTTATGGTTCCTGCACTGTTCTCTACCTTCCCTTCAGAGGAGGAAATGGCTGTTGTGGTTTTGATGATCTGGCTGGAGCATGAATTAGGCACCTCTGTCTCTCAGCAGCAGCTTGGAAAACTGAACACTTTCCAGCTAGTGCATTATTTTCTTTCAGTGATCTCATGTTTAAAGCATCATTTCCTTAGTCTTAGGCTTCCCATGGTAAATTCCATATTCAAAGATTTTAATTCTCTGCTGAGTGACAAGCTGGAATGGCAATTTGAGCCCTAATCCCTCTTTTGAGTGCTGAATAGAGCATCTCGTCATTAGTACCTCAGACAGATGCTATCAAAGATATCTTGGGAATAGCAAACACCAGCAATCTGAGCCAGCTGGAACATTTTAAGGCTTCATGTGGTCCCCTTTCCACTCCATGAGACTGTAAGGGTCTTTTTCTTAAGCCTTCGCCACCTCCCTTCTACTGGTATAGTATGAAACAGTACAGACATATTTTCCTTTCTCTTCCAGCTCTTTTCCTTTGTTGAGGCCCACCATTCTGTGGTTAATTAATACTTAAAACATTCAACTTTATTAATTCCTGATTTATTCCCTTCTCCTTTGAGTTGCTTTCCAGTTCCTTGTCATTCCAGCAGAACATCCTGACACGTTCCTCTTCACCTCTTTTGCAGTATCACTTGGCATCAGCCCAGCAGAACAAGTACATTTGGCAAGGGTGTGACATTAGGAAAGGAAGTGGGTGAGATCCCAGAAAAACCCCAGATGCCCTTTTTCTCCCCAAGATGTTTTTGTCTTACTGAGGATTAACTTCCATCATCCCACCAACTTTGCTGTCAACTTCCTGCCATTATCCTGGGTTCAGCAGTTCCTGGGAATTTAACTTTGCACTTTGGCATAAGACCTACGAATCACCCAGCAACAGCCAGGAGGCAACACAAGGCCACCTGTCTCCAACAGTGCAATTGCTCACAGTGTGACAGAGAAAGCTTCAGTGACAGCAAAGAGGTTTTTATCTCCTCCAATCTCTAGGGCACCTGGAAATAGAAATGTCCCCGGCCTTGCCTCTTCCCCACTGACCCTTTGCCTCTCCTTTAAAGTAGATCTCCATTTATCTCTCTCCAGAGCAGGGTTGCACTTAGTGCTGCTGGCTTTTGCCCCTCTCCAGACACTGTACCTCTGCTGTTGTTACCCAGTGTTCAGCCAGGGCTGATCCTGGGTCCATTAGTTCAGATATGCCACCTCTTCCTGCTCTGGGCTCTGGGCTGCTCTCCCGGTGGTCACCGGTCACAGCTGGCTGCCTGCAGACGCTTGGTCTGCAAAAAGTGAGAAAAGTATGAGAGTGAGGTCTTATACAGACAGTTAGGGCTGGGCCCCAGCAATATTTTGCAGAACTAGTAAAGAGAGGATTATGTGCACTCAGCCACTGCAGAACAAGCCCAGTCCCACTTGGAAGCCCTTCGGCTGTGAAAAATGTTTCCAAGCTGACATAACCTGCTGAGATTGTTTAAGCAAAGCATCGTGCTGACAGGGCTTTAGCCTGGCTCAGGCAGTGAGCAGAACAAGTTCACGGCCGCCTGTGACAGCTGTGACAAAGCCAAACACAACAGTGCTGCTTTCTGCCCTGGTGTTAGGTAGCAAAGAGGCATCAACAAGGCAGGGGCTGAAACAGGCAGTAAGAAATACCCTTGCTGCAGGGCATTGCTACTTCCCTTTTTCTGGCTTAGAGTGGTTTCAATTGTGTGGTTTTACTGGTTAAGCCAGTGAAGAATATTCCAGTACTATTTTTTTTCCATGATTTGCTGCACTCCACTGTAAGCAGAGAACATTTCTCTGGTTATCGCATCTGTGAATACATCCTGTACAAATCAGGAACACACCTGAGCCAGAGGTGAGCTCTACTTTACCTTGTCCTGTGGAGCCCAAACTTGATTTCCCTGTAATGGATAACAGACACTTTGGGTTTTGCCTTTTAACTTTGACCCACATTATCTCTCTATATCTCAGATAGAAAATATCTGGAGTTAAACCAGCTGAGTGAGCACAAGAGGGAAAAGCTGGGAAAAGAACAAGCTCATTCTATTCGAACTACCTCATGGGATCACCTTATCTCGCCCTGCCAACCTGCCCTGAGTTGCTAGGTGCTGCACACAGCTACTCACTATGGTAGTTCTAGGGCCAGGGAGAGTCTTCACAACCCACTGCTCTCCAAAGCACCATCTCAGACCAGTACAGTGTTTGCAAATATACACCATATGCAAGCTACCCTTTCTTCCTACATCTCTTTCTCCTTGCAAACATCAGTGCCTAAAAAACACCTTCAGCTTTTTGCTCAAAGGAGTCAGAAGAAGCAGTAATATTTTCTATTTACTGAAGAACAGGGGTGCTTTGCTTGTGGTTAGCTGCCCATCTGAGGTATCTTAGCAACTTTCTTAATTTTCCAATGATTCTGGAAAAAAATGAAAGAACCTTAAAGGAATCTTCAACAATCTGTAAGCTCCACACCTGGGCAAAAACTAAAGGACAGTTTAATGATGCAGTTGGGATAATTTGCAATCCCCTTAACAAATAACATTATCATAGGTCTGATAGCAAGCTGACAGCCCCAATTCAGATTGCCTCACCAGCTCTTAACACAGCAGTGGTGGGAAGGGAAGGAAATGTATCACCACAGGTGCCACCATCTGCTCCATATTCTGAAAGGGGAACTTTGTTTTGGACTTGTTTATTAGCCCATTCCACTCCCAGCTTTCTGAAATTCATCATTCTGTTATTTGTTAGACTTTGACATATTTCAGTGCCAAAGATGAATTATAGTCATAGAATCATTTTGGTTTGAAAAGATCTATAAGAATATCAGGTCCAACCATTAGCCCAACTGTCCCAAACCCACCACTAAACCATGACCAGATCTCTATGACTTTTAAAGACATCCAGAGATGGTGATCCAACCCCCATCCTGGGCAGCCTATTCTAAGGCCTGATGACCCTCTTCCTGAAGCATTTTTTCCTGATGTCCGATCTAAACCTCCCCGGGCACAACTTGAGGCCATTTCCTCTTGTCCTGTCACTAGTGACTTGTGAGAAGAGACCAACCTCCACCTCTCTATAATCTCTTTTCAGGTAGAAATGGAACCGCTGTGTTACAGGGCTCACAGCCTCTGTTCCACCATCTGCTGTCTTGGACCAGCCCAGGTCTGTTGGGACCAAGACTTCTTCTAGTGACAGGATATGGGGCAATGGGTATAAGCTGCTTCACAGTGAGGGTGACGGAGCCCTGGAACAGGCTTCCCAGGGGGGTTGTGGAGTCTCATTCTCTGGAGACATTTAAAACCCCCCTGGATATGTTCCTGTGCTACTTTGTCTAGGTGATCCTGCTGTGGCAGGGGGATTGGACTAGATGATCTTTCAAGGTCCCTTCCAATCCCTAATGATTCTATGATTCTGTGCTCCTGAGTTTGGAAGCAGCTCAAGAAAAAGCAAAGACTCCTAAAGCTACAAGTAATCTGCTACTGGATAAGTAAAAAAGCAAAAATAAATATGTGTTCCACCTCTATCAGAACAGCGACATTCACCTCTTCCCTGTATTTGCTTGAAAACCCCTTGTTAGAGAATCACAGAATATCTTTGGTCAGAAGAGACCTTTAAGGTAATCATGTCCCTGAAAAGCTACCAAATAAGTAAAATACGCTGAGGCTGGTTTCTGAAGGTGTAAAGAGGAAGTAGGCACCAAACTCTCATTACTTGGCCCATGGGAGCTCTGCAATAAAGTCATAGATCCCATATTTTTGCAGCTTCCTTGCAGCCTGTCTTTCACCTTTCCTCTTTCTAGTTCTCTTTTTATGAATTCAGAGCAGGGTATTCTGTTTCCAAGAAAACCTTCCCAGACCTTCCAAACCAGAATAGGATTTGCCTCAGAGCTGAACATTTCAGCACTGAGAATGTCAGAGCTCTCCAAGACTCCAAGCACAGCCATTAGCAGAGCATTCCTCAATCGTGGGCAGCTTTTCAATTACTCTTTTGTCATACTGACAGTAACACAAAAAGCGAAGCTACAAGATTCCATAAACTCTCCCACAAAAGAGTATAATAATTTTAAGACACACAAGATCAAAGTTTTAAATCTGTTTACACCTGTAGCTTTCAGGGTTAGAAAAGCCATAGTGCAAGCATCCACCTACTAAGAAACCAAGTACAAGTGAGCAGTGTTGTTGCCAAAGTTTTACAAACTATTTGGATTGGTATAAGAACCAATATACTCGCATCAATACAGGCTGTATAATTTTCTGATTTCCTATAAAAATCACTTTATTTTAAGGACAGTTAGTTATACTACAGATACTTATTCAGCCAGTTTATCATATCCTTTCTTCCTTCCTCAATATAAGGTTTATCTTGAGGATTGATATCTTCTCGCTTGCGATGTACAAAGCCATGTGTCTGCCCAGGGTAAATTTTAACTCCATAATCAACTTTACAGTTTTGTTTTAGCTTCTGCTCCAGCTGGGTGACCTGTAACACAGAATGTCGGGTGTTGGCTGAATTGAGAACTAACACGTTACGCATTTATAGTCCTCAAGTTGACCTTGACATCATTTTCTGTTCTACTAATTTTAAATTCAAACACAGTCCTGTTACCATGCTTCCTTTAATTAACTAGGCTTTTTTTTCCCCCCAGTAAAATAGCAGCATGTGACTGTGTAAAACTGGATAAAAGCGTGTGGGCTACTGTAATAGCACCTGTACGAGTAAAAAACCCTGTTGCTCAGTGCCACAAGAAGGTTCACGTACAGGGATTACTGTACAAGTTACTGCTGGTAGACCTTACATGGAAAAAAATTGAGGCAGGATTTTGAGTTGGTTTGAAACAGAGAGAGGAAAGGCAGAGACACAAAACTGGCAGTTCAAACCTACTGGCTTTTCTGTCAGGAAAGTAAACGCCAACAGCTTCCAATGGAAGTGTGTCTTCCTCTTTGATCTCCTTTGTAGATACCCACCCTTTTAGTCATTCTCCACCCAGGCTCCCCAGGGAGGCTGCTGACACAGTACCAGAAAGGAGCAGCTCTGCAGGAAAGGGAGGGCAGGCAAAGGACAGTCACGGGACTTCTTAACATTCCTGCAGCTAGTTGTTCTACTGGTACAGGTGGGGACTGTCTGCTGGTTTCATGGACCATCAGTGTGATTAAAGAGACTCTCCTATTTTAAATTTGATTGAAGCCTTCTTGCCTCCTAGGGACTGTAATCCCTGAACGGGGCCTATCAGAAGACTGTTCACAAGGGCAGGGAACAATAGGATGAGGGGTCATGGTTTGAAGCTGGAAAAGCATAGATTTAGGCTGGACATGAGGAAAAAGTTCTTTAATCTGAGGGTGGTGGATCCCTGGAACAGGCTGCCTCAAGAGGTGTGGAGAACTCATCCCTGGAGCCATTCAAGGTCAGGCTTGATGGGGCTCTGGAAAATCTGTTCTGGTTAGAGATGTCCCTGCTTGTTGTAGTGGGGTTGGACTGGATGACCTTTGAAGGTCCCTTCCAATCCAGTTCATTCTTTATGTGAATCAAGCACATTTTGCAAATGAAATAGAAAACATTTCTTAGTGCCACTGAAAAACTTGTGAATTTGAAATTTCTGTTGAACTGCTGTAAGAGTCGGTGAAAGAGGAAGAAAACTACTTTGTCTTGATTTAATACCAAATTCCAAAACAAGCATGAAAAGCTTGTACCTCCAATGGGAAACTCACCTGCTCCAATGGGATGACTTCATCCTTTTCAGCAAAAATGAAGAAGGTGGGATGAAGTAAATTGAATTTGTCCTCGAAGAACCTGATCACTCCTAAGGTAGAAGGAGAGGGATGTACACTGTGGGTCAGGCTACATAAAGTGGTTAAATCACTACCAAAGCCATATAGTCAAAATAAAAGACATTCTAATTAGAAGCAAGAAGTTTGAAATTAAACATACTTTGCTTAAAAATGCCTGTTGAGAGAATTTAGTGTGATTTGGGATGTCTTTAAAGATAGAAAAGCTATGTCTGAAAAAGTCTGGGAAGAATTGTTCCACCTGCCCCATTCTTGTGGATGTCTTAGGACAGTGATCTACTTCTGACCACTGTCAGAGACAGGGTCAGGTGAAAGACAGACAGTTCAGAGGTGCCTGCCTCTAGTCTGGGATGCCTATTTTTAAGATAAGTGTAAATATTAATCACCCCAGATTCACGGTTAGGATTAAAAAACAGTAAACCTGTCTAGCTACCACCCTGGGCAGTCTTTCTGTTATTGAAATTATCACAAAAGAAAAGTAAAAAAAAGACCAAGTAGCATTGTTGAATTGACTCAGCTGATCAGTGCAGCAAGGCTCTTCCCATAAATTTTCTGGGAAAATGCCTTCAACTTCCTGTGACCTCATCACTCTGGTTTATATAAAGACACAGTACAAAAATACTGAAAGTAGAACAAATGCATTAAGAATTGGAGTGTGAAAGTGCAAATGGTTAAAACAGATCATTCGTAATTGGTTCATATTAGTAAGGAGGGACCACTGCCAACATTGCTCATATCACAACCAGCCCCCAGCCCAGAAGGCTCCTCAGCAAAAGACCCTGCACTCTAACAGAAGGACAGGGAAAAGGATGCAGCATAGCATTACTGCCATACATTTCCCTCTTAGCCCAGCAAGGGATTTAAGTACAGACGTCTGCCTCCAATGCGTTTTCCAAACAGACAGCAGGCAGCAACAGACTTGGGTAGAGTGAGTGAGTGAGATACATGGGGAAGATCCACCTTATAGCAACAGCTGGCTCCTAATAAACTACAAAAGATGTGCCCAAAACCCACTTTATCATCTCCAGCTAAGAGAAACCTGAGCTGTAGTGAGGCCTTGGTGCTTGGTGCCCCTTGTTGCACAGAAGCGATCCTGGTCCTGCCGCTTGAATATACAGATCTTGCTGGTTGATTTATTGCACAAGAATGAGTGTGCAAACCAAACAGCATAAAGATTTTGTACAATCAAATCACCTTCATCCATAAGATGTCACACTGGATTTTGTTACAGTAATGGTCCTACAGAACAAGTTCCTGCACCAGTCATAACTGCTCAGAACATAACTGAGAGACTTACCATAGAGAGACACTCCTGTCTTCAAATGAGGATTTTTCAGCATCAGGTGCTGGACTGCTGCTCCACCCCAGCAAAACCCAATGACACCTATCTTCTTCGCACCACACTGGTCCCTTAGATACTTCAGGATGACATCAACTTCTCTAAGACATGTAAATGAAAGTGAATTAAGGCTCTGGCTTTATTATCTTGGTGGCTCCTGCACAGGAACTGGCTGGTCTGTTTGTGGTAGGTGGTGAATGACTGTGATCACGTCACCCAGGTTTTCTCTTCACTTATCAAACTGCCTTTGTCTCAACCCATGGGCTTTCTTGCTTTTTTCCTCCCATTCTCTGTCGTCTCCATGCAGGGAGTGAGTGGCCATAGAGCTGCTTGGCTGCTGGCTGGGATCGATCCACACCACTACTTCATTATTTTTCATTTCTATGCAAGAGAAATTCCAGGGGAGAAGACAGAGAAGATCAGTCTTCTCAGATTACTGTTACTGGAATCTGAGGTGATTTTATAAGCAGTAGCCCTGTTTTCACAAATAGCAATAGTCTTACAGGCTAACACAAACAGAATCACAGAATCACAGACCATCAGGGTTTGGAAGGGACCTCGACAGATCATCTAGTCCAATCCCCCTGACACAGCAGGATCACCTAGACCAAGACAGGAACATAACAGAAGTTTAAGAGACACATAGCCAGTCAAAAATATCTCATATCACAAAGATAATTATAGAGAAACTAGCTCTCATCAGGGAGACAAATACTTTTTGAACTTGTGGAAGTAAATTGGAAATTGTTACTTCCAAATGAGCTGTAACCTCATCAAACAATCAAACTACATGTCAGATAAAAGTGGGAAAATTGTAGCTAGGAGAATGGAAAGGTAGTATGCTGTGAGCCATGGGGTCCTGATCCAATGTTCCCTAGTTAAACAGTGTTTGGTGACTATGTTTGCATTCTATCTGGAATCCATGGAAGTTGTGCCTGCCTGCAGGAAGCAAATCAAATGGAAGGGGAAGCAGTGAGCTGCAATTCCTAGCCTTTGATGATTGCCTACAAAAAGGCTGGGGAGGGGCTTTTTAGGATGTCCAGTAGCGACAGGACTAGGAGCAATGGAGCAAAGCTGGAGATGGGTAGATTTAGAGTGGATGTGAGGAGGAAGTTGTTCACTGTGAGAGTGGTGAGAGCCTGGAAGGGAGGTCATGGAGGCCCCGTCCCTGGAGGTGTTTAAGGCCGGGCTGGATGAGGCTCTGACCAGCCTGATCTAGGGTGGGGTGTCCCTGCCCATGGTAGGGGAGTTGGAACTGGATGATCCTGTGGTCCCTTCTAACCCTGACTGACTGTGTGACTTGGTCTAGGTGATCCTGCTGTGGCAGTGGGATTGGATTAGATGATCTTTCGAGGTCCCTTCCAATCCCTAATGATTCTATGATTCTATGATTGATCTCACGCCTACTCTCTGAACTGGTAAACAATGGGCGCCCTTACTCCTGTTCAAAGTCCTACATTTCTCCAAAAATCACCCCTCACAGGATGATGAGCTCAACCTATGAGATGCATGACATTTCTGTGTGTGGACATCCAGCTGTCTTTGACCCAATAAGTTAGGATCTAATCCTGCATCTTTTCAGAGGCAAAAATTCCCAAGAGAGAAGGAAGTCCCCCTGCTGAACAAGGGGTGATGGGTGTACTTGTCTATTTTGCTGGCGTCTCGGGTTTTCCGCCATTCTTCGAAAGTCGCCCAGTCATTAGAAGGTTTCCAAGGGTCTTGTCCCACAAAAAAATCGGGGCAGATGGCTCTGCAAAAAAAAAAAGAAAACATTTACTGAAATAATAATGAAAAATTAGAAAAGAGAAGTCCATGTGGACTATGCAATGGATTAATATTTTTGAAAATGCATAGAATGTGGAGAATGCTGGATGCTCCTGCTCCCCAGCAGGATCCCATAGGTCAGAGCATACTACTTTCCCATTCTTCTAGCAACATTTTCCCCAGTTTAATCTAACATATTGCTTGGTTGCATAATGTTACTCCTCATTTTGAATCAACAATTTCAAACCTACTTCCATGAGCTCATAAAATATTTGTCTCCCTAGTGAGAGGTACTTTACCTATGTTTGTGGCAACAAGAGAACTATTTTTCTACATCTAATAAGAGATCTTGCATATAACCTCCAGACACATTTTGCCCTGTTAAAATTCATAAATTACTCTGACATATTTTAACTAAAATTCTTAGGGGTTTCCTACTAATTTATACTAAAAAACCCTACAACTCACATGGTACATACCTTTGGGCTAGGAGGAATATAGCAGTACAGCAAAGAGGACACCTAACATCCTTTTCACGTGTTAGAGATCTTGTTTCTTTCCTTGGCTGGCATGAGCTGGTACATGGTACCTTCAAGGAATGACTTTCAGCTGATGTGAACCTTTTACCTTAGCAGCAAAGTTAGCAGCACAGGAGGGAGGGAAGGAAGGAGAGAGGGAGGAAAAGAGAGGTGGAGGGTGAGAGGCTACTTGGGACTCAGAGAGTAGGAAAGATACAGAATTAGATTTTTCTCTGTTTCCCATCTTCTTCTGTGCTTGGCCACTGTCTTGTCACCGTAGGACTACTTGCCTTTTTATACTGTTTTATCAAGCATGAAACTTCAGAGGAATATGCAAAGGAAGCCTATTAAGCTGTTTGTGTTTGTTATGTGCTATATAAAAAAAGGGAAGTGGTTCAACAAGAAGACACTTTGAAAACAGAGGCGTCTCTTACATGTAGCCATTAGTTGTTAGCATATCAGCCATGTATCTGGTGTTTGGGAGTTGCCATCCAAAGATATCATGAATCACAATCACAGCTCTGTCTGTACTGGCAGAAGGCTTGCAGACATACGCCTTGATGTGCTCCACCTGCACCTCCTGCCCACGGCCTCCATAGTCAAACCGGTCTCCAATGTCACATGGGCAGGGCCTCACTTCATTAGCCATGAGTGATACTAAAAAACAGAGACATTTAGCTGTGAGCATCCGCACTCTCCATACTGGAAAAGATCAGAACACAGTGGTATTGTGGACTGTTTAACTCTGGAATCATTCGAGGACTATTGTGAACATGCTGATTACTGCCAGATCTAAAATGCAGTGTTAGTCAGTAAGCCCACTGGGTTGTTCTTTGTAAGTGATGATCTTGTTAAAAGTACTTACGTAATGAACTCTTCCGTGGGAACCTGGTGTATAACTACAGTAAGTAGTAGAGTAGAAATAAAGCAACCGGCCACTCAAACATCACAGGTTATTTGAACAGCAGTAAGTCCAGTTCTTCAAATCATAAAATCATAGAATGCTTTTGTACATTTATCCTTGCCAGGGAACACAAAGGTTGTTGAGAGGATAGACAGATCTGAGTATGCTCAGGAGGGTTTAGTGCTTCTCCTATCCAAAAGGTGGCCAGCTGAGGTGTACCTATACTAATGCACACAGTTTAGTATAGAGAGGAACTGGAGGACATTGTGCACATGGAAAGCTATGATATAGTTGCCATCACATTGTGGGATGAGTCTCACAATTGGAGTGCTACAACTGATGGCTACCAAATTTTCAAAAGAGATAGGCAAGGTAGGAGAGGTGGTGGGGTGGCCCTCTATATTAGAAAGAATTATGAGTGCTTAGGACTTAATGATTGTGATGACAGGGTTGAGATCTTACAGGTTTGTTGCAGTTTGAAAATTACCAGAATTTTCAGATGTATACATTTGTGCTTTCATGAAGAAAAAGATGCATGTTGCTTTCAGAGGACCCCCCACCAGTGACCTGTCCTGGGTGAGGTGGACTAGGTGTCACTATAAAAGAGGGCTGATGATCCAGCCCTGCCTCTTTTGGCTGGGGCTTTTCCTCCTGGCATTGGGCTTCGGCTCCAGCACACCCCCACACACTTCACACAGGTAATTAGTGACAGAACCAGAGGGAATGGCTTCAAGCTCCAGCAGGGGAGGTTTAGATTGGATGTCAGGAAAAAAGTCTTCACGGTACAGTGGTCAGGCACTGGAATGGGCTGCCCAGGGTGGTGGTTGTGTCACCATCCCTGGATGAGCTTAAGAGTCACATAAGATGTATTATTGGGGGATATGGGTTAGGGGTGAGCTTGTAGAGTGGGATTGATGGTTGGACTTGATGATCCCAAGGGTCTTTTCCAACCAGAATGATTCTATGATATAACTTCCTTTAGTACAGACTGTAAAGGTTTAACAGCTTTTTGAGTTAAACTCCACCCTCCTTGGCTGCTGTGCAGAAAGGCATAATCAGATTATATGTGATATTTTCCTCCAGAGACTTAAAAATTCCATAGGCAACTTTTTCAGCATCAAGGAGTCCTTTTTCTAAACCACCATAAGCCTTGAATATTGCAGACAGTTGGAGAAGGGTACTTAGGGAAGGTGTCGAGAAAAACATACATGAATCACATGGAATCACAGAACACCAGGGATTGGAAGGGACCTTGAAAGATCATCCAGTCCAATCCCCCTGCCACAGCAGGATCACCTAGACCAAGTCCAGGTGGGTTTTAAACGTCTCCAGAGAAGGGGACCCTACAACCCCGCTGGGCAGCCCGCTCCAGGGCTCCTTATTGATGTATTTAACTTCAATAAGGAATGCTCTCAAAATCAAGATAGGAAAATAAAGCCTGAATGTAATGGAAAATTCCTTAAGTTCAGCCAAATGTTTTATCAAGATAACAGCAGGGTATGGTTAATTTTTTACAAACTATTGCTTAAATAAAAATAAACAAGTCATTCTCAAAGATGAAAAAACACCAGCAGAACCCAACACAGATTTATGTAGCATCACAGTCTCCAGTTAATGATTTTATGCCACTGATTGTAGGTTAGTCAAAGCTGACTCCATGTTGATAAAAAATCACCTGATAAAAGTTATTTAAATATGCACAAACCACCTCCTAATGACTAAAGAACTTGGAGAGAATCTACATAAACCTTTACCTGAACCCTCTACAAAGAAATCACAGGTGCTATCTAAATAAGCTTTCTTAGTACAGAAACAAGAGTGTTCAGACTGGACTCTGACTCTATCACAGAGAAATGTGGAAAAGCAGACCCCGAATTGTGGGATTTGCATAGTTGTGGCACTGAATGGACAGCTTTAGGAAAGCAAACAAATCAGCGAGCCAACCCACAGCCAGGAGATTTACATGATGTTCCTGGGATCAGGATGGTCTGGATTTGCAGACTTTAAAATTCAGAATATCCACAGTATTGTCTAGGGTTGCAGATCCTGTGAGATTTCATTTTCGTAGATCAAGACAAACTGGATCTTTCTGGAAATCTCTATAAAGTCTGCACAAATATTTATACTGATTATCTCCTTTATTTAATCAAAGAAAAATAAACCACATCCATCAACAGGTGGGGTTTTTTCACACTGTAATTTCACATACAGGAATTCTAATTTAAAGTCAGTCTACTAGTAAAAGTATTAATTAATGAAGACCATATAAGACAAAACATATAATGGAAAATTGTTGGTAACTACTTTTCCATTCACCATTTCCATTGATTAGACTAAAGTAGGAAAACATAACAAAAGCAGCTGGTGAATGTTAAAAAACCCACATTCTTTAAGATCTCCAGAGCTCTGCAAATGAGAGGGGTGAGAGCCTGGAATGGGTTGCCCAGGAAGGTGGTGGAGGCCCCATCCTTGGAGGTGTTTAAGGCCAGGCAGGATGAGGCTGTGGCCAGCCTGATCTAGGGTGGGGTATCCCTGCCCATGGCAGGGGAGTTTGGACTGGATGATCCTGAGGTCCCTTCTAACCCTGACTGACTCTATGACTTGGTCTGGGTGATCCTGCTGTGTCAGGGGGATTGGACTGGATGATCTTTTGAGGTCCCTTCCAATCCCTAATGATTCTATGAGTCTATGAAGTAAGTACATCCTGGAAGGCTGTAATTGTTAACATTTCACACTATATGATAAAACATAAAGCAATATGCAAAATGTGAAATATTTAAAGACACCACTGTAGCAGCTGGGGAAAGAGGTCCAGACAGAAACCACAAAGCATGGTGGTGGCTTGTGTGATTTGTAAGACATTTGGACTTGCAAGCTTCGTCAGAATGCTTCAGTGTCCCTGCATTTGCCCTAGTAACTACTGCATGCAAACAGTACCTTTTCCCCTTTCAAAGATGCTACTAAGCATCCCTCACAAATGAACCCTTCTCTCTCACATCCATCAAAACTGTTATTTTAGGAGGTGTGAACCCACTGATGTTCCACAATCTCTACCACCAAGCGCTTGAGCATTTATCAAAGACCACATGTAACTTGATTTTTCTGCATCTCTAACTGGCAAATGTAAAGACCTTGCTGGCTCTTTCAACGCTCTCCCGAGTCCTTCTCCTGAAAGGTCTTCCTCACGTCAGGAGGGAACATAAAAGGTTTCTGAACCATCATTTCAAAGAACTAGGCGAGAGAGCAGCCCCCTGCAAGCACGTCGATAAGCATGCTGGGCTCTAAAAGGCACCCAGGGAGAGGAGAGTCATGCTGAGCCAGGCCTCGGCAGGCACTTGTTTACATTTCCCAGAATGAAAAGCCCTGAACGTTTAAATAAAGCGAACCGAAGCCCACACGTACCTGCAGCACAGCAAGCGTGCCAGGCGGTCGAGGCGTTTCCAGAGCTCGGTGGGGATGGTCACCACTGCACAGGATGGCAAAAGGAAGTGTTCCCAGTGAAAATGAAAGGGCTGAGGGCAAAGACAGGGTTTTTTCAGACAGAGTTATGTAACTCACTGCCTTGTCTTTGCCCATGGCAGAGTGCCAGAGTTAACAGTTCACTCCTTTTAAAGTGGCTGCTGAGCAGGCAGAGTGTGTTCCTGCAGGGAACTCTGCTGCAGCCCGGTGCCAGCCTGCTCTGCAGCTTGCACCGGGTGGGCATTGGAGGTCCTTTCAGCTTCTGAAACGTGTTGGCTTAGCTGAGCAACTCATTTAGATGAAGTCTTGTTTTGTTTTTAAGGGAGGTCCTTCGGTGTTGAAAATAAGGGGTAAGGGACTCAGCTAGGGACACCATTTCAAAGCTCTATTCAAGGTCAAACTTGTACAGTGTAGGAAACATTTCAGAATGGAAATAAGTAATGTGTAAAAACCTAACAGTTTTGTGGGTGTTTGGAATTTAGGAAGCACTTCCTCACGGAAAGGGTGATCAGACACCAGAATGGACTGCCCAGGGAGGTGGTGGAGTCCCCATCTCCAGAGGTGTTTAAAAAAAGATCAGATGTGGCACTTAGAGCCATGTGGGGTCTAGCTGATGTGGTGATGTTAGGTCATAGGCTGGCCTTGATGATCCTAGAGGTTCTTTTCTGGCCTCTGTAATTCTGGGATTCGGTCCCTGTACATATCATTATAGCATGTTTGAAACACAGACATATTTTTATCCAATCATGGGACATTTTATACATGTTTTTTTCTTCCAAATCAAAGTGACTGTCTGAACACTGCAGCCTTCCCATTCTCCTGATTTTATTGGCTTATTAGGATTATATTTGAAACAGCTTTTTCTAAGAATATTAGCAATCCTAAATGTGCTTTTTTCCTCAGAGGCACAACTAAAATGTAACACTAAGTGCACAGGTTAGTCTACCACACTTTTGCCTTTGGGGAAGAGATCAGCCTTACAATTTAGTTCTCATTCATAGCTTTAATCTAATTGTCTGTCATTTCTTGGGGGGACCTTTACCTCCTGAGAATGTTAGCCAAGGATGCCTTAGTTGCCCCAGCTTCCTGAGCAGAGCATACAAGGAAAGCTGGTGTTAAAATAACTACAATCTACAGACTAGCTAGAGCAAAAATAGCACTCTCTGCTACCAAGTGAAGTTCCAGTGCAGAGCAGTAGTAAATAAGAAGAGTGAGCTAAATTGGGAAGGTGACCAAATGACAACACGGGTGTCTGTCCAGACCCTGAGTAAAGACACCGCTGCTATGATCCATTCTGAAGCTAGGAACAAATACTCTCACCACCTCCTTCTTTGCATAACATCCTCCCTGCTCTGCTGAAAATATCTCTCTGCATCAGCTGACAGCCTGATGTGAAGAAACAATGCTAGATCAAGCACTTTAGCTACACAATGTGTGCATGCACGCCTGCTTGTAGCTACCTATACATCAGCCTTTAATTCTGGGTATGTCATCACCAGCAACCCCATACCAGCAAAAACCAGTAACCCCTCATTTCTTTGCACCACACTCTTCCTTTAGATATTTCAGGACAGTTGTAATACCTGGAGAATTCAAAGCCTGTCTGGACGTGTTCCTTTGTGGCTTTATCTAGGTGATCCTGCTCTAGCAGTGAGGCTGGACAGAATGATCTCCAGAGGTCCTTTTCAAGCCCCCTACCTCATCCTGTGATTCTCTGGAACATATAAGGATTTGCAAAGTCATAGTAAAACTAGCACAGGAAAACAGGACAAGAAACTACAGAGATGCATAGAAGTGCCACCATATCATGCTGCGACTGTATTTTTGTTCATATGTTTAAAATAAATCAGACAAATACTGGGGGAATTGTCAGAAAGAGGGAAAATAAAAAATAACTGAATTGCAATCTAATAAAAATACACCTTGAATAGCATACGTTGAAGGAAACCTAAAGGGATGGAAAGGAGAAGGTTGATTAAATACCTACCTCTGAGTTTAAAAAGCTTCAAACTCTCTGAGAAGCCAGATGAATTTTTGCTTTGTTAAGTGCAAATAGAAAAAGTAGTAAAAACCTCTCTAGAGAATATTATTCATTAGATAGTCAGAATGCTGGCAGTAACTCAGAGTTGGCACACAAGACATTTGCTGCAGCACAGTCAATGTAACTAAAATGGTAAATGGTTTTAGGACTGAGCATAGCTTGAAATACACCTTGCCCATGTGCTGTTTTGAAAACACATCTTCACCCCTGAAGTGCTTCATCTGGAGTACTAGGTTCAGTTTTGGTCATCTTAATACAAGAAGGACATTGAGGTGCTACAGTGGGTCCAAAGAAGAGCAACAAAGTTGGTGAAGGGCCTGGAGACAAGTCTGATGAGGAGCAGCTGAGGGAACTGGGGTTATTTAGTCTGGAGAAAATGAGGCTGAGGGGAGACCTTACTGCTCTTGACAGCTACATGAAAGGAGATTGTAGAGAGGTGGGGGTCAGTCTCTTTTCCCAAGTCACCAGTGACAGGACAAGAAGAAATGGCCCCAAGTGGTGCCAAGGGAGGCTTACATTGGACATCAGGAAAAATGTCTTCCCTGACAGGGTGGTCAGGGATAGGAACAGGCTGCCCAGGGAGGTGATGGAGTCACCATCCCTGGAAATGCTCAAAAAATATGTAGATCTGGCACTAAGAAACACGGTACAGTGAGCAGGGTGGTGTTGGGTTGACAGCTGGACTTGATGGTTTCGGCAGTCTCTTCCAACCTTACTGATTCTGTGATTTCTTGGAGAAGAATGCTTGCACGTAGCCATCAGCTGTTAGCATATCAGCCATGTATCTGGTGTTTGGGATTTGCCATCCAAAGGTGTCATGAATCACAGTCATAGCTCTGTCAGTGCTGGCAGATGGTTTGCAAATATTCGCCTTCGAGTGCTCAACCTGCACCTCCTACCCACAACCCTCACAGTCAAACCGGTCTCCTGTATCACATGGGCAGGGCTTCAAATCATTAACCATCTAGGAATCTGCAGGAAAGCAAAAAGGGCAGACAGTAATAGAAGTTATTCACAGTAATGACTGTGATTACAGGTATTAATCTTCACACAGTCCCCTCCAGGCATCTTGTAATACCCACTCGATACTGCAGCGTCAGAAGTGAAAGCTCCAGGTGCTCATTATAAACAAGCTCTTGATAGCAGCTCTGTCAGGTTTTCATAAATATTCATAAACATTCCAAGTCTTTCAGACTAGCAGAGGAGAGTAGTAAAGCCAGAAGAAGGGCTTATGTCAGCCCACCACTCCTAGCTTGGTGCCTGGAACAAGCCACCACAACTACAGTTTCATGCAGTGTCCCCACACACTGTGTTCACAACCATTCCTCTCATGGGGGTCTTACAGCTCCTCCTCACAGTCTGTCACCCTGTAGTCTCATGCTGCTACTCCACTTTCAGTATCCTGCTTTTCCAACCAGTTTATCCCTTCAGGTTTTCATCCCCTTTTCTTTCCTGCACAATGAATGCAAGTCTTTGGATTTGTCCAAAGAAGGGCAACAAGTTGGTGAAGGGTCTGGGAAACAAACCTTGTGAGGAGCTGCTGAGGGAGCTGGGGCTGGTTAATCTGAGGATGAGGAGGCTGAGGAAAGGAGACCTTATTGGTGTCTGCAATTACCTGAAAGAAGGTTGTACAGAGGTAGGTTGTTGGTTTCTTCTCACAAATAAGAAGTGAAAGGGTAAGAGGAAATGGCCTCAAGCTGCACCAGGGGAAGTTTAGTTTGAACATTAGGAAAAACTTCTTTGTTGAAAAAGTCACCTGGCCTTGGAACAGACTGCCCAGGTAGGGGTTTGAATCATCATATTTGGACATGTTTCAAAGTTGTGGAGGTCTTGAGCTTAAGGACATATTGTAGCAGTGGGCCTGGGGCAGTGGGCTTAATGGCTAGATTTGATGGGTTTGAATGTCTTTTCCAACCTAGATGATTCTATGATTCTATTGAGTAAAAGGCTTGTTTTGTTTTATGAATTTATGTTTTAACTTATGAATATAAGTTAAAACACAAGCTGTGTTTAAACAAAAATGACAAAATTGCCAGGTTTTAGTGAGCAAACCCAGCGTGCTGCATCTGTAAGATTTTTAAAAACATAGTGATTTGAAGATTGTTTATGGATTTTTCACAGAATGGGGTGAATCATATTGTACCACTGAGTCTGCCCCTACAAACCTGCCCAAATTCACAGCATAACCTTCCCTGGTGAGTGAAGGCTTCGTAAAATGTACTGATGTGTGTCCAAGTTTTCGAAAGAAGATCCTCACAAAATGGATGAATAGAGACGTTGGGTAGACCATGAGTAAAACATTTTTTTCTTCTCACATGCCAATCATCAAAAATTTAATTAGTCATTGAGATCAGTGAGATCATTGCATTTGTGAACCTTTAAGTGAGAAATTGTTCAAATATACCAGCTGCTTGGGTTTGTTCTTCACAGAATCACAGAACATTAAGGATCGGAAGGGACCTCAAAAGATCATCTAGTCCAGCTAAGGGTCATCTGCATTACTACCTCTTTTGACTATTCCTTTCAGAGCGTTATGAGGTGTGAATTCCATCATGATCTTAAGATGTTTTGAGCCTTGCTGCCTTTAGAAATGTGCCCCGCTGTACTGTCTCACAGCTTTAGATACTTTGCCATGCTTTATCAAGCCCCCATGGGACATATTTACAGACCACATCCACATTTGCATTGCCTTGATTTACCCTTTCCTGCTTCAAGATGTGGTTATCATGTAAGCCCCCTCTATAAAACCAAATAGCAAAGCAATTTTGGTTAAGGCCCAGCTCAGTCTGAGCCTGATCTGTGAACGTCTGACACTGCAGCCACAACACAACAGCATCTGTGCTGTTCTCCCATCCACAGCCCTGAGCCTGCAGGGAGCTACTGCATCAACACAGAAATAGGTAAGAAGATTCAAAGCAGCTCTAGTTTGAAACACTTCGGTGCTTTCCCCTTCATCCCTCTATCCTCCCCATTGCTCAGTGACACCTCATCAGCCCTTTTCCTGCTTCTTCTGTGGCCTGGCACCAAGACAGCACCTCTCTGGCTTCTCATCCAGTGAGATCAGATCCTCAAGTTAGAGATAGCTCCAGGCACCAAAGCGTTAAAACTGGTCTCCACAACAGTCTACACTGCTGTCTTTAAGGGCAGAAGTTCAGATTCAGTTGCTGTTCTTCCAATGCTGCTTTTTCAGTGACTCATGTTTGTGTTGCCTAAGGTGAGTCCCCTCTCGATCGAGTTTTATCTGCCGAGTCATTTTAATGCGATTTGGTGCTACTTGGCCAATCGAGTTTAAATAAAGAGATTAGCTTGGCACTCTGGAACCGATCCTGTTGGTCACGGTGAAAACCCCCCGAAACGGCTCAGTATTCCTCCATTTATATGTGTTTACCTGAGCAAGACTCTCTTCCTGGTGATGAGCAAGCACAAACAATCCCCACAGGGGACAGCTCACATCAGGCTCTCCCAGCTCACTGGTTTATCCCATTTCAATGTTATCCCAAGGCAGTCTGATTTTGCCTCTTACAAGAGATAAACTGATAAACATTGAGTACTGCAACCGGAAACCAAGGGTGTGATGATGTTGTATCACAACTAGAGTGCCCTTGGAATAATGGAACAGTCCTAAGGAGGTGACAGTGCCCCTTTTATCATAAGCCAGCCAGCTGCAGTGCTTTGCTGCACACAGGGACAGCACCGAGCAGCCTTGCTTGCCACCACATCTCATGTAGGAGGCAGGCAGGCTTCCTTTAAGAGCGCTGGGCCATCATCGCAGGATCTGGCACAAACCAGCTAGAGTGATTGTTGTTGATTAATATAATCAGAGACAATCATGCCAATCAAGGAGAGGGGTCCCATCTTGTGGACATTTCCCAGAGTATGGAGCTGTTAACCACAGCGCTTCGAAAGGTGCCCATGAGACCCACTCGCTACCACAGCCCTCCTGAACTGGACCAGTGTCTGGACTGAGCACCAGGGGTTATTTGCAGAAAACACCTCCCTTCTTTGTCTGGAGGTGATCCATTTTCTCCTTTCCGCAGGCAGGAGGAATCCTGCCTCAATGCAGCTTCTAAAGACTTGGAGGAAACTTTACTCACTGCTTGAAACTCCTTACCTGCAGACTGAGTAGGATGGATAAGGTCAGGGCATCAATCACCACCGAGGCTGACCAGTTAAGCCTGGCAACAATTCATCAGGGGCCTCGGAAGCCACTATACCAGTGCCCACATGCTGTGAACAGCCAGACAGCCTGGATCACCAGCGTGGTTGGAGATACCTGCACCAGCACTGGCAACCCAGCCTCAGTGGCTTTGGAGAGTTTGGAGAAGAGGCAGCATTTCACACCTCTTCTGCAAAAACTGCATCCCACATACACTGTTCCACAGCTGCAAGCAGTTCATTAGGTTAATCTAAGCAGGCTCCCCACTGAACACTGATTTTTAGGATGCTCTGCAGTGTTTGGAGAGACAAACCTGAGCAAGGAGCTATATGTAGTTCTAGCCTGTTCAAACAGGTTTTTAACAGCAACAACACAACTGGCCTTTCTTAGTTCAGGACAAGTTCCACCAGGAACACTGATTTCCCAACTCACTCAAACCCATGTTTTCCTCATTAGCAAAAGCTTCATCATGCTCACCTATTATCTTCTTCAAACAGAACATTGTGTGTGGGGTTGGGAGGATATATAGGTCATGAAGGGGAAGAACCTGAGAGAGGATAAGGGATATAACAAAATCATAGTATCATAGAATCATTAGGGATTGGAAGGGACCTCGAAAGATCATCTAGTCCAATCCCGCTGCCACAGCAGGATCACCTACACCAAGTCACACAGGAACACAGCCAGGCGGGTTTTAAACACCTCCAGAGAAGGAGACTCCACAACCTCCCTGGCGAATGATTCTAAGGGACCTTGAAGATCATCCAGTTCCAACCGCTCTGCCACGGGTAGGGACATCTCCCGCAAGACCAGGTTGCCCACAGTCCAATCCAACTTGGCCTTCGACACATCCATTGATGGAGCAGCCACAGCTTCCCTGGGCAACATGTTCCAATGTCTCACAATCCTTATAGTGAAGAACTACCTCCTTCTATCTAATCTAAATCTATTCTCTTTCAGTTCAAAGCCATTAGCTTTCAGCCTATCACTACAAGCCCCTGTAAAAAGTCCCTTCCCAGATTTCTTGTAGCTCCCTTCAGATGCCGGAAGGCTGCAATAAGGTATCACCACAGCCTTTTTTTCTGAAGGCTGAGCACCACCAGTTCCCTCAGCCTGTCCTCATAGCAGAGGCATTCCAGCCCTCTGATCATACAGTCTATCATATAAAGTAAAGCAAACAGTATAATCAGGAGAAGAGATACCTGTTTGTCAGCCCTGTGCCTGATCACCACAGTTCGGACCAGAACAACAAACCCACCATTTCCACAGTTGTCATGCCTGGGTTATTTAAACAGCTGGAAGGGTCTGGCTGTGTTCTTCCTTGATGCTGATGAGGCAACACTAGAAGTGCCCTTCTTGCCAAGGGAATGCCTGGAAGGTGCTGCCTAACCACACTGTTCCTTCCTAACACCCTAACACAGACAAGGGGTTATTTCATGCCTGGGAAGTCCTGTTCAGTGCAGCAGTATACCTGAGAGAAACCCTTCATAGTTAGGAAAAATATCTGTATACAAATCCAAGGTGTTTCCACGTTAAGTCAGCAATCATCACAACAAAATAAAGCCTGAAAATGCTCAGGCAAAGCCATGCTGAAGTCATGCTCATGAGCAGAGACAAATGGGTGAAGAGAGCCATTACTACTGAAGTGATAATGCAGAACAATGAAGCAAATGCAAAGCAAAATAAATTCAAGCAACTTTTTAATGCCTGATCATTGTTTAGTCCAACTTTGATTTCACAATCTTCTGTCAATCTTCTAAAAAATAATTAAGAACTACAAATTAAAATATTTCTATTTTTGTTTATAACAGGTTTAAAAGCCAGAGTTTTCCTTGGCAGTTTTCTTCTCACAAATTAAACCAAACACTGATCTTGAAGCCTAGTGGTACTTTATTCCTTTGTCAAACAAACGTATTGATCCAGTCCATCATGTCCCTTCTTGCTTCTTCAATATAAGGTTTATCATGAGGTTTCATATCCTCTGGCTTCAATTGTGCAAATCCATGAACTTGTCCTGGATAAACTTTAATTTTATATGCAACTCTACAGCACTCTTTCAACTTCTCCTCCAGTAAGGAGATCTGTAAAAGAAAGTGTTTCGTTGTGTTGGTGTTGGGTTTTGCTAAGTTGGCTAAACTTCCATCCATCCAGCATTCTCTTTTCTCTACTGTCACACCTGAAGTTGCTTCTGTTTTTCAACAGATGAGAAAAACCCTTTTAGGAATCACAGAATCACAGAACATTAAGGATGGAAGGGATCTTGAAAGATCATCTAGTCCAATCCCCCTGCTACAGCAGGATCGCCTACCAAGTCACACAGGAACATATTCAGGTGGATTTTAAATGTCTCCAAAAAAGGAGACTCCACAACCCTCCTAGGCAGTCCCGTTCCAGCACTACATCACCCTCACTGTGAAGAAGTTCCTTCTGATATTTATATGGAACCTCCTATGTTCCAGTTTACACCCGTTGCCCCTTGTCCCATCATTAGACAACACCGAGAAGAGCCTGGTTCCATCCTCCTGACACCTACCCCTCACATATTTATAGATATTAATGAGGTGACCCCTCAGTCTCCTCTTCTCCAAGCTAAAGAGACTCAGCTCCCTCAGCCTCTCCTCATAAGGGAGGTGTCCCACTNACCCCTCAGTCTCCTCTTCTCCAAGCTAAAGAGACTCAGCTCCCTCAGCCTCTCCTCATAAGGGAGGTGTCCCACTTCCTTCGTCATCCTTGTTGCTCTACACTGGACTCTCTCCAGCAGGCCCGTGTCCTTCTGGAATGGAAGAGCCCACAACTGGACACAGTACTCCAGATGT
>VXBP01005485.1:46915-73145 GCA_013400115.1 Rhinopomastus cyanomelas | reverse complement strand
TGTTATTCCTCCCCAGATGCAGGACTCTGCACTTGTCCCTGTTGAACCTCATCTGGTTTCTCTGTGCCTAGCCCTCCAGTCTGTCCATATTAATGAGGTCACCCCTCAGTCTTTTCTTCTCCAAGCTAAAGAGACCCAACTCCTTCAGCCTCTCCTCATAAGGGAGGTGCTCCTCTTCCTTCATCATCCTCATTGCCCTACGCTGGAATCCCTCCAGGAGCTCTGTGTCTTTTTTGAACTTAGGGGCCCAGAACTGGACACAGTACTCCAGAACTAAACAATACTGAGCTGAATCCTTTTGATTTGAATTTCAAAATAGATTAGGTGATTTTCTAAAACTTAAATTTAATCTACCACAAAGAAAAGAGGTGGCAAAGTAAAAACAAGTATAAAATTAAAACCAACTTTGACATTTAACTATAGAGAAAACCAGACAACATTTTCTGTCAGTGGAAATGACCTCTGAAACTAATGAAAATCCATGGCATTACTAAAATATTTTAGAAAAGCTCTTTTGGCAGGTAAGAACTAGAATGATGCAGAGGCCTTGGTTATCCATGAAGTTTAGAGAAAGTAGATCAGTGGGAGTGATAAACTGAAAAGTTTTATGGCCAAAACAAGTATCTGTGATTGTACTCTGTGGCTCATGTAACTTTTTATTATGTTGTCCTCAGTTCCATATGTTGTTTTCCTTAATGGCTCAGCAAAAAAACATTTTCATGACCCCATTTCTGTCTGCCTCTTATGTGAATATATCATTGGTGCACTACATAGCTGTCCAGAGTGCGAAGGACAAAAACAAGCTCCTCTATCTTCACAAAAGGAAGTAGACTGGGGAGAAAAGGAGAAGAAACAGGGCTGTAATGTAGATCCCAGTAACCTGTCTGGCTGTGCTTAAGCAAGTTATATTAAATGTAGCAGTCAGCCTTTTTTAATGCATTCAAATAACTAAAATTTAATAGCATAGGCAGACTTCTACATTGAAATGGGCTGTGCCATCTTAGCAGCAGCTTAACCATTTGTAGCTCAGTCAGTTTCTTTATTCTTGGTGGTGGATTTGTTAATCTCTTCTTAAAGGAGCTGAGGTGTCTGAGGACACAGGTACTGGTGGAGCCACTACAGCTTGAAGCTCCATGCTTTCTTGTTTACAGTACGTTTTCAGGTCTTTCCATGGTAAATAAGTCAATCAGATCCTACCAGAACTTCAAGGCCAGTTGGCTATTTATGAAATGAGTAGGATCAGTGAAGACTCATAACAGAAATTAATTTAGATTTCACATTTCTGCTGCTGTGAGTTACCCAGTGACAGTTCTGCTCTTAGACTCCTGACAGACTCTTCAGCTGTCCTGTTTCTTGCATCTGACTGGGCTGTCCACATCTGTAGCCCTAACAAAGCAGGCAAGAAGGAATAAGAAGCAAAATTCACTCTCTTTGCCCTAACAATGAAAGAGACCTTCTAGAAGACGTTTCAGCTGTAGAATTCATGTTTTTACAAGCTAGCTACCACAATTTTAATTCTAAATATTAGCAAATTGAGCCACCACATGCTGATGTTACTTACTCAGCTTCCAATGCACTAAATGCATTTCAAGTTCCTTCTGAGGCCTAACACATAACTATAAAATTTAGCACAACCAAATTTATGCCAGATTAAGAGACATAAACTAAATGTAGAAATAAAAAAAAATAATTGTTAGTCATGCACACCACCTATGACATGACTTCTATGCTATTACACAAGCTCTGTGTGTAGTGTAGTACATAGCCAAGGAAAGAATTCTCTCACAGCTTTAAGATCACTCTAGTAATGAGCTGGCACTCACAACAGTCAACAAACAAGCTAACAAATAAATCCCAATTTCTTCATTAGCATGGTGATGGCTCACAATGCTACATTAACAATACCACTCAAGAAGACCAGAACCACTGCCTCATAAGCCTGAAGTTTTCCACACCATCAACCAGATTGCACAGACCAAGCATAGAGGGAAATCATTTTTGTCAGAACTGGAAAGCATGGCACATGCTTCAAGATCCAGCTAAAATACTAGTTTACCTGCTCAGGGAGCCTTAAGGTGACACATTTAAATCTTTACATAAATAAAGAATAAGAATGATGAGAAAAGTGAGAGGGATGAGTTTAGTGGATGTTTATTTTATTTAAAATTATCAAATATTGTTTAATAATTTCTCTGTTAGATTTTCTTGAACAGAAGGATTTATTTTGTGAGAGGTCAGTTCCATAGGGGTGGAGCACTGCCTGATTTGCTGTCTGGATCACGTAACTGGGGTGAAGTACCACCTTCTCCCCAGAACAATCCTTTCCATATTAGCACTATACTTCTTCCAGCTCCCTGAATTATACCAAGTCATACATACATCACTATGCAGACACATGTAAACTGTTCAAAGTGTTATGTGACATAGATATTAACCAGCTTCAGTCTTCTATGTAGATTTGGGGTTTTTTTGTTCTAAACTGAGTTCTGTAGGAGTTAGGTAGAAATTGGGATTATTTAAGAAGAGTGTCAGTAGATACAGAAGTGAATGATAACAGCACTGTTAACAGATCTTCTAAACATTGTCTTCATATCTAGTGTCCTGTTAACTAGCTTCCCCCTTAGCCACTCTTGGGTTAAGCACTATCGAGGGGTCCCATAGTATCTGCTGCAATAGTTTAGTATCTACTCTGAGTCACACAAGTTTTCTCAAGGCTGGAAAGGACAGCCACCAGATCCATTGTCAGTAAATGCTGTCTACCTGCAGAGAAAGATTTATCAGGAAAGAGCCGTTCTGGTAGATTGACGCAAGTTTTCCCTAAGGTTCCCTGAGACAATTTTAATTTAATGCCCATAGAGCAGAAAAGCCACTCCACAGTTCTCACACATCAGTGTGGGAAAGCCAGCCTTAACCATTCCCTCTCACACATAAACACACCCCACCTCTGCATAATATGCATAATATACATATATAACATTGATTAACTGTTTAATTTAAAATACATTTAGTCTTGTCCTTTGTTTAGCCCTGGAGAGTAACATATGACAAACCTGGCCTGACCTCTTCTCAAAACCTGGTTTATTCTTTGCTAACCTGAGAAGAAAAGATTTCTTTACTTTGGAAGAACTCCATGGTTATGTGAGGAACAGCTCTGGCAACACCCTATCCTTTTTTTGGCCACCTGTTTTTGGCTAACCCTTTGAGAAATATGGAAAAGGATTAATTTTCTCAGCTATACATTTCTACATTGCAGCTACCTACATCAAAGTTAGTTATCTGGACTCCCTGTGCAGTGAGAAGAAGGAAACAGGCACTTTTAAAGTACAATAAATCTTGCTTATTTTAGATATCTTAGAGTGAGATTAATCACTCTTTTCATTTATTTGTTTTTCTTTATTTTCTAGAAGAGCTCAGAATTCTCAAAGACAACTAGACTAATTTCTGAAGAGCGAGTAACCCACTCTTTCATTATTATGACAGAGTCCTTTAAAAACAGCATGTTGTGCTACCACCTATTTTAATTAACACTGGTTAAACATTGTTAACTGCTTCTGAAGTTTATTAATTTGTAAATGTTATTATACAATGTGTTTAAATGTAGTTAACATACGGAAATATAGTGCACTTTGTGAGGAAACCATTGTTCCCTTTTCTGATTTAAATAATTGTAATCCTTCAGGTAGCCAAGTATTGCTGAAGGAATATTACCAACTCAGGACATATACAATTATTTTAATAGAAAGAATTAATGTCTTTTACTTTAGACTATAAAGGGTAACAATAATCATACATTGAAATAAATCATTTTTTATAACGGGAAAATTGTAGTCATCCTATTGAATTTACCAGCATAACTACACATATTAAAACCACCAAACTCTGGTATTATTACATGCTTGTGAAGCTCAGGCCTTCAAGGAAAAATATTTTAACAATGCCCTTGAAAATGTCATACTTCTGAATTTGTCCTAAACTTGTTGTTTTAGTGATGAATCTGCAGACATGGCCAGGATAGTCACCTTCTCAAACATCCATTGTCAATGGTTCACATACCTCTCTCCAAACTAGCGGATGTCTTCATAGTCAGTGGAGTGGGATGCCTCTGGGCATTTTAAGGGCACAGTTAATCTCACCTATTTTAAACTTGTACTTTAAGAAAAGCTGTATCATATATTAGACATGTCTGTTTCTCTTCATTGACTACCAATGACCCAAAGACTAACATGGGTGTACATACCTCTCTCACTTCTCCTCCTCTACTCTGCCCTGGTGAGACCACGTCTGAAGTATTGTGTCCAGTTCTGGGCCCCTCAGCTCAAAAGGGACACAGAACTGCTGGAAGGAGTCCAGCATAGAGTAACAAGGGTGACGAAGGGAGTGGAGCACCTCCCTTGTGAAGAAAGGCTGAGGGAGCTGGGTGTCTTTAGCTTAGAGGAGACTGAGGGGTGACCTCATTAATGTCTATAAATATGTGAAGAGTGGGTGTCAGGAGGATGGAACTGGGCTCTTCTCAATGTCATGTGGTGGTAGGACAAGGGGCAATGTGTGTAAGCTGGAATATAGGAGGTTCTGCATCAACATGAGAAGATGATGTTAGATGTTAGGATTACTGGGTTTATTTGGATTTATGTTGGATTGAATGATCTTTAAGGTCTTTTCCAACCTCATTATTACTGTGATACTGTGATACTGTGATAGTTCTTCACCATGAGGGTGAACAGAGCGCTGGAATGGGCTGCCCAGGGGGGTTGTGGAGTCTCCTTCTCTAGAGACATTTAAAACCTACCTGGATACGATCCTGTGTGGCTTGGTCTACGTCATCTCTCTGTGGCAGGGGGATTGGACTAGATGATCTTTCAATGTCACTTCCAATCCTTAATGTTCTGTGATTCTGTGATTTAGTCTGGAAAAGACTTGTAAGACTACCGTGTCCAAGCTTTACCCTAACTATACCAAAGTAATGTTGAGTCTTCGCAAGAACAACCCCAGGTATAGTATAGGCTGCGGACTGACCTGTTGCAGAGTAGTGTAGGAGAGAGGGACCTGGGGGTCCTGGTGGACAGCAGGATGACCATGAGCCAGCAATGTACCCTTGAGGCCAAGAAAGCCAACAGCATCCTGAAGTGGATCAGAATGGGTCTGGTTAGCAGATTAAGAAGCTCTCCTCCCCCTCTACTCTGCCCTAGTGAGACCATCTCTGGAATAGTGTCCAGTTGTGGGCCCCTCAGTTCAAAAAGGACACAGAACTGCTGGGAGAGTCCAGCGTGGGGCAACAAAGATGATGAAGGGAGTGGAGTATTTCCCTTATGAGGAAAGGCTAAAGGAGCTGGGTCTGTTTAGCTTGGAGGAGACTGAGAGGTGACCTCATTAATGCTTATAAATATGTGAGGGGTGGGTGTCAGGAGGATGGAGCTAGGCTCTTCTCAATGTCATCCAGTGATAGGACAAGGGGCAATGGGTGTTCTCTGGAACACAGAAGGTTCCACATCTATATCAGAAGGAACTTCTTCATGGTGAGAGTGATGGACCACTGGAACAGGCTGCCCAGGGGGGTTGTGGAGTATCCTTCACTGGAGACATTCAAAACCTGCCTGGATATGTTCCTGTACAACATCTAGGTAATTCTGCTGTGTCAGGGGGATTGGACTAGATGATCTTTCAAGGTCCCTTCCAATCCCTAATGTTCTGTGTTTCTGTGACTTTTAAACACATCGAGGAATGTCAATTCAACTGCCTCCCTCAGCACCCTGTTCCAATATTTGATGACTCTTTCAATAAAGAAGATGTTCATAATGTGTAACATAAACTTCCCCTGGCACAATTTGAGGCCATTTCCTCTTGTTCTATCACTTCTTGTGAGAAGAGATCAACATCCACCTCTCTACAACGTCCTTTCAGATGTGAACAGTAATAATGTCTCCCCTGAGTCTCCTTTCTTCAGATTAAGTAGCCCCAGCCCCTCATAAGACCTGTTCTCCAGATTCTTCATTCTTCTTGCCATTCTCTGCACCCACTCCAGCAGTTGTATGCGCTTCTTGTACTGAGGTGCCCAGAACAGTATTTGAGCTATGGCCTCATCAGTGACAAGCACAGGAGGACAGTCACTTTCCTACTTTTTCTGGCTACAATATTTCTGAAACAGGCCAGGATGTCATTGGTCTTCTTGGCCACCTAAGCACACTGGTGGCTCATATTTAACTGATTGTCAATCAATACTGCTAGAACTTTTCCTGCCACGCAGCTTCCCAGGCACTTTTTCTCAAGCCTGTAATGTTGCTTTGGGTTGTTGTGACCCACACACAGGACCAGGCAGTTAGCCTTGTTTAACCTCATACAATTTGCCTTGACCCATCAATCCAGGCTGTCTAGATCTCTCTGCAGAGCCTTCCTATCCTCAAGCAGATAAATACACCAGCACCATTTGCTGTTGTCTGCAGATTTACTGAGGGTGCACTCAATCTTTTCATCTCGATCATCAATAAATGAATCATCAGTAAACAAATCCCACCTCAGTCTTTTGCAGTCTTTGTCTTTGTGACCTTGTCCCTATTAGTAAAACAAGACCACAGTGGAAGTACTCATATGGACACACCCATGTAATTATTTTAGAAGCACAGCTCCTGGCATAGATTTGGCTCATGCCAAACAGCGCCCTTCCAAAGAGAGGGGGGCCATACTCAAAATGCAACTTAAATGCAGAAACCTTATTTTGGAACGAGATTTTACATTATTGGACATGCTGTGTCCTGCAGCTTTGAAGTCAGAGAACTCTCCCTTAGAGTACTTAGACAACATGATTTCTGTGGTCTCTAGCCACAGGTTACATAGATGATGACAGCTCAGTCTAATAGCTAATTTCTACTGTGCTAAAAATGAAAGTTACCCTACGCCAATTTGTTCACTGTACTCAGGAATTTTCACAATCT
The DNA here is from genome assembly GCA_013400115.1 of Rhinopomastus cyanomelas. Lineage (NCBI taxonomy): Eukaryota > Metazoa > Chordata > Aves > Bucerotiformes > Rhinopomastidae > Rhinopomastus > Rhinopomastus cyanomelas. The sequence continues at coordinate 66,219 of VXBP01005485.1, read as the reverse complement.
GGAGAGTATAGCCTGTGACAGGATTTCCATTTATTGCATATATAAATGACTTTTATGAAGCATGAAGAAATTCATTATCAGATTTTAAGTGAGTATATTTAAAGAATATCATTATATCTGTGATTAACCAAATATTTATGGTTAGCTGTTCTATTCCTAACATTTCTAAGAGAAAGTAGAAATGTTGTTCTTTGTTAACTTAGTTTCCTAATTGCCGTCTGTGAAGGCCTGCAAAAACACGTATTCATTGTCATCTCATTTTATTGAGCATAAAAATACTGTCACTTTATGGTCCCATTTCTCACTCTGAGAGTTATGTCTGCCTGTTCACCTCAGCAACTAGATGTAGAGCTATGGACTACCTGGCAAACAGCCCATATGTGCCCATGTTTGTTAGCACAACTACTGGGCTCTGCAACAGACAGTTTTTCAAATGTGAGGATTAAGGCTATGACTATGTATCTAGAAATTACAGTTGTTGACATGAAACACAAACGTCAGATAATACGTGACCATGCACTTATTTGGGAAACTGCAGCAGAGTCATCTGCACTCTCTTAGGTTAACACTACTGGGTTTGATAATCCCTCCGTGCTTACTGGTGAACAAAGAGAGCTAAAAATTTTGGTGATGCAAACTCATTATAGAAAATAAGTCAGCCAGCCAAATTCTGCTCACAGAGTAGTGTTATAACTTGGAGCACATGTACAATAGCATTTACTTGGAATGGAAATAAAACACAAAGTACCACTTAGTGCAGCAGAATTTGCTGTTTAATCTCTTATTCCCAAAGCTGTTAGTGACATTACTGTAAACCTTTCACACAGACATAAAGTTCCTCAGACACAAACTTCTTGTCCTGTGTAGGATGCTATATCAGCGATACTTGGATTTCCATCCTTTAGGATGTAGCATTATGCAGAGTTTTGAAACAAAACCAAGAAACCATCAAACATCACACAGATATCAGTTAATTTCCTTATCAATCCTACCTATGCTCCAAATTCTATAACTGCTCCCAAGGCACTACTTTTATCTCCCTTTATTTCTTATTCCTACTAGGAAGCAGAAGCCATATTTTTTCTACAAAATGTGGAAACAGTCAAGAACCTTAATTAATGCCAAGACAGAGACCTATTTTTCAGTTGATAAAAAAGGAAAGGACTCAATCTCCAGTACGTGCATTCTATTCAAACATGCTGATTCCTAAATATCCTTGTTCTGAGAAGGTTAAAATAGTACCCGTCCTACCACTCCTGAAGAGCTGTTGTTTTCATAGCAGTCAGCATAAACCAGGTTATGTTAAAAGAAAGTTACACTTAAGATTTTAGTCTAAAACACCAAGAGCCTACAATAGTGTTTTGTGGCTTAACTAGGAGCTCATGAGACATGAACAAAGTGGGAGGCCAGGGAGATCAGAGCTGGATACTTCTCTCCCATCAGTCTGTCAGATCTACAGTATCACACTACAGTACACTATACACTTGACATATGTATTATGTCAAGCTGGAGAAAATTGTGTTCCTCAATAAATTTAAACAATGCTTTTATTTTTTAACTATAAAGTAGGTTTCCCATGAGAATTCTTGTTATGATAATTTTCTTGGATTTTATTTGCTTTGTTTCTTTTTTTAAGGCAGAACTGAAAACAGACCATAGTTAAGTCAAATGTGTGTGCCTAGATCTCTACTTAAAAATAGCTTTTGTTTGACCTAAAGGTTGAAGGAGTCACATATAATGAAAAATGCTGCTAGTAAACTATCTTGAAGCCTAAGGTAACTCACAGTACCTTGTGTTTCAAGAGAGTGTCTGCATCTTGCTGTGGTCTCCAATCTGAATGCCTTCTAATGAAGCAAGCAGATAAGCTGTAAAAAAAATTATATAATCAACTATTCACTTTTGCAGAGTTCCTCATCTGTTCACTGACTAAAGTTTACATATAGGAAAATAAAGTAAACATGTGAAAGCAGTAGTAGGTATGAGATATTATAAATATGTGCTTCTTGTATCTCAGTCACTTGTAAATTTCTTATGCAAATTTGTTCCACCAAGCTATTATACTGGTGGTCTCTCCTAGTCTACACAAGTCTAGTGGAAGGATAATACATTCTTTGGCATAAATTTCTCTACATTCTTGAATGAAAAGCCATGATGGCAGAAAGACTTTTTCTTTAATGATGGTATCTATGTTTTTATGATAGTTTCTGCTGTGTCAGTTAGAATATCAGATTTAAATGCCAAAGACTGTGCCAGTATTTCCATTAAAAAAATTATCTCAAATTATAGTCATTGCTTCCTGAAATTGTTTTGTTATAATTGCTCTGGGCTAGTTTTTGTCCAGAGCTGTGAATCTGCTATGAGATTTCAGCAAAGAAACTATGTCCATATATGCTTTGAATCTCAGAATGCTGTAATTAGGAAAAAAAAGACAAAAAACCCCACACCACTTTTCATATAGTAATACATTTTCACTACCAGGCAAAGTACTCTGAAAAAGAAAAATGCTCTAGAAAAAAAATCTAAATGAGGAAAAATATATTGAAAAGTGCTTTTGGAAAAAAAATATGTTGATATTGCTGACCTAGATAGAGTTCAAAATGGTAATTTGGGAATTATTCTGGTTTTATCACTTTCTTACTCAAGCAGGACTGTTTGTGCCTCTGCAGTTAAAATAGCCAATAGGAATATCTCCAAGAAATGCATTCAATAGAATCATAATTCTATTGAAAAAGACTGAGTTTGCTGTTTGTATTCTTTGCTCTTACAATATTGAGGATAAGTATTGTACTCTGAAGACTGTAAATAAGCAGAGGGCTAAAATAGGGTGTAATTTTCTTGAACATATTTCAGTGACCCTTAGTTTTCTTTGTTACATGCTGAACTGTGCATGTATTATCACAAAATCATTTTTAACACTTATTACAAACTAAAGCTTTCATTCGTTAACCAAGCTCTCATTCTACACATCTACATTTTGGATGAATTGATGACCTTCCTAACTGAAAGTCTATCTGATCACTGTTACAAAAAAGGCCTAGTATGGCTTCAAGAGGAGATAATGTCTATATCAGAGAACACATCAGAATGTTATGATCTGTATACAGCAAATATTTCTGCAACATCCCTCCTCTTGACATGCCCCTTGTTTCACTATCCCTCAGCATAGATCATAGTTTCATGACAACTTTAAATAAACCAATAAAAGGGTGAGGAGACTAACACTCCCCACCCCTATCTTGATATAGAAGAATAAATGTCCAAAGGATAGAGTGCCTACCTTGAACTGTAGTAGCAGTGAAATTTATTGCTCTCAAAGGACTGAAGTAAGAAAACACAATCCTATGAATTCAACCTGCATAAACCTGCCTCTAGCCCTGCACATATTTACATTCTGTGGGAAAATCCTCCTGAGCACGGGCAGGTTATTATGTATCTTGGAATACCAGACACAGGGCTAGTAATTAAATTTCTAACCAAACATCCTTCCATCTCAACTCCCTCAATTAAAAGCAGTTGCTTCCCATGTCTTATTTTTGGAGCCCAGCATGTTTCTTTGTCCCATGTCAAAACCCCAAATCCTGGAAGTGTTCCCATTATCAGAGCTCAGGCAGAAAAGATAAAACACCTTGCAGAAAGAAGCCTAGTCATTTAACACAAAGCATAGCATGGGATCTTGACATATGAGTCTAGCATCCACAGTGTGTATGTGTCCTTATCTCACATGGAGGTTATGGCTTTGCATGCAATTTTGTTTCTTGGATTTGGTCACTCCTCCCTCTTAATTCATGTACAATGGGGTCACTATTCCTTTCAAGCCCAGTCACAGGATCTAACAGAAACAAAATCAAAGAGCATATGATTTGCATCTGGAATCAGACCCATGAAATTCTGGTTGTAGATGAAAGAAAGATTTGGCAGGAAATGTGTGGAGACTGCTGCCACAGCTATCCCAAATAAAAAAGCCAACAGGAACTACACATCTGTTTAGTATACAAGTTTCAATTCTCAGGGCTTTCAAGCAGAGGTACACCACAGAATAACTAACACCTGTCTGTGTTAGGCTGTGAGCATTTTCAGAGATCAGTGTGAGATCTGTTTAGAGATTCTTCAGGCATAAAGATCCATTTTTGAAGTTACCTCACCCTAGCTTAACTGTGAAGCACACTGGGCTGGCTTACGAAGATATTTATAGATTCCCACATAAAACCAGTGTTGCAAGTTTGACAAAGAGATTTTTCATCTCTTTACTTCTAATACACACCCTGTGTGTTCGAAGCAACTTGTCTGGATCCTGTTTGGGATGCCTTCAAATACACTTGCAGAAATTCCATGTTAAGAAATTCCTTGTAAGTGTAGAGATCTGCCTTCCTACTTCAGTACTAATTGAAAAATGTTAGGCTTGTCCTATAGAATTTGAATTACAAAGACAATTTGGCCAGAATAATCCTTTGTCCCATAACACACCCAAAGCATACACAGATGCCTCAGGCTCCTGGGCTTGCACACTCTGGCCTGGTTATTGCTGTAATTAGGCATTAGACTTGTCAACCCTTTCTTATGGGGGGGGGTTGGTTGTTGGTTTTTTTACAGAAGCGATTTAACAACAACCACCATCAAATTTTCCTCTGCAGTTTTAGCAGTCTCAAAAGCAACATCTTAGTGCCACCTGGGTGAATGCTAACAAAAATGTCTCAGACAGCTTCTTGAGGCTCTCTTGGAGTTGTAAAAGACAAGATATAAAATAAAGCTAAGTGTTCATGCACATAGCTGACAGTGACTAATTTACTATTTGGAAAACAGCTGCGGTAGAATTTACAAATGGAAGTTAATATAATTAAATTCCCTAGGCACTCTAAGAGTGTTCTGACCACTTTCTTAGGCATTATTTCCAGCTCTGTCAAAGTACATAGAGCAGCTACAAGTGCAACTCAGAAATTTTAGATATAAATGTTGTGCCCATGTAAGCTTAAAATGTATCCTACTCCTTTCACTTTTTATTTAGCAATACTTAATTGAAAGGATAGATTGATAATTGGGCGGGGGGGGGTGTTAATTCTAGGATCCTATTGCTGATTGTTTTGCAAACTGTAAGATATGAGGGGCATTACCAACTGCCATTTTCTCTGACAAGTATGATGTTATCCCGGCTTTTCTTCTCTCCTGTGCTTGTCCTCTGATCATGGCCTAAGCTATGTCACTGCCCTATGCAGGGAGCAGTTAAAGCAGGGTGTGAGAGAAGAGATTTTCCTGCTCATCAGGGTGCACTGGCTGCTCATTGCATCTCAGCATAGCGAAGCACAGGAGGAGCAGTTCTTCCAGTGCTGTCTGAAGAACGTGGACAACTGAAGTCCTTGAGGCACAGGGCATTATTATATGCACATATGCAGTGTAATGCCTAGGAGACACTGCTTGGGGAGGGATCTCTATTCATAACTGCAAAACCTAAAGAGCACTATGATAAAAATATGCATTTAAACTCAGCATTCAATATACAAAATAATGCATACATCTTTAATTAAAATGTAATATAAGAACAACTGTTCTGGATGACACAAGAGTCTGTCTAGTCTTGTATCCTATTTCATGCAGTGACCCAAAGTGGATGCCTTCTAAACCAGATAATAATATGATAAATGTACTGAGACGGTTCACACAATGCAGTCCCTAATTCCAGTTTAAGAAATTGATAATTCAGTGTTATTTGTCTTCATGATTAATAGCTTCTGATGGCTAGCCAGGACATGGAGAGTGATGAGGTACTGAATGATTTTTTTGAATCACTGTTCACAAGCAAGTCCTCCAGCCACACAGCCCAGCTTGTAGAATGCTTTACAGGCCTGAGAGAACGAAGAGTCATCATCCACTGTAGGAGGACAACAGCACTGAATCCATCTAAGGAAATATAAAGACCCTGAAGACGCATAAACCTAAGACCTGATGAGATGCATGCCTGGATCCTGAGGAAGCTGGCAGGTAAAACTTCTAGGCCACTATCCATCATATTTGAGAAATTCTGGCACTCTGGTGATGTTACCACTGACTGGAAAAGAGAAAATGCAATTTCTGTTTTTTAGAAAGTTAAAAATGGAAAATCTGGAAAACTGTAGGTCAGTCAGTTTTATATCTGTTCTTGCAAGATTATGAAACAGTTCATCCTGAGGGTGATTAGATACTGGAATGGACTAACCAGGGAGGTGGTGATGTCACCATCACTGGAGATGTTTAAGGAATGAGTGGATGCAGCTCTTAGGGATATGGTCTAGCAGTTAGACGCTAAGAGAAAAGGTTGGACTCGATGACCCTGGAGGTCCTTTCCAGCCATGATGATTCTATGATTCTATAATTCTGTGAAAGCTACCTAAGGCACTGGTAGTAACCAACATTCACTAAAGGCAGAATGCCTGACCAACCTGATGACCTTCTATGACAGGGTTACAGCACTGGTGAGTAAGAGAATAGTGGATGATATCATCTGGATGACCTGGACATGTACAAAGCATTTGACACTGTACCATATGACATGCTTCTTTCTGAAATGAAGATACCTGGATTTGATTGATGGACTACTCATTCTGTAAGGAACTGGATGAATGATCACATTGAAAGAGTAGCAGTCAAGAGCTTGATGTGCAAGTGGAGACCAGTAATGAGTGACATTCCTCAAGGGTCAGTATTGTGATCAGGACTGTTGAACATATTTGTCTGCAACAGGGACAGTGGGATTTGGCATAACCTATATTCTTGCTGACAACACCAAGTTGTGTGGTGTGGTCAACACTCTGGAAGGGTGATCCAGGTGGAGCCGGTGAAACCTTGATATGTGGGCCAGTGAAAACTTAATGACATTCAGCAGGGTCAAGTGCAAGGTCCTGTACATGGTTTGGGACAATGCCAAGATAAAATACAGGATGGGTGGATAATTAATTGAGAGCAGCTCTAAGAAGACTTCGGGTGTACTGGTTGATTAAAAACTTGAAATAACCCTGCAATATGCATTTGCAGCCCAGAAGGCCAACCATTTACTGGGCTGTACCAAAGGAATTGTGACCAGATGGTTTAGTGAGTATTAGAACACCTCTTTTATGAGGATAGGCTGAGGGATTTGGGATTTTTTAGCTTAGTGAAAAGAAGTCTACAAGGAGACCTTATTGCAGCTGTCAGTATTTGAAAGGAGAATGCAAGAAAGCTGGGGAGGGACATTTTACAAGGTAGATTCAGATTAAATATAAAGACAAAGTTCTTCGCTGTGAGGGTGGTGAGACACTTGCACAGGTTGCTGAGAGAGACTGTGGATACCACATCACTGGCTGTCTTCATGGCCAGATTGGATGGTTCTTTGAGCAACCTTGGTCTAGTGCAAGGTCCCTGCCCAGGTCTAGTCCCTGTCCACGTCAGAGCAGGTTGGAACTAGGTGATCTTTAAGATATCTTCTAATAGAACCATTCTATGATTCCATGATTCTACCCACTACTTTGGTCTAGTGAGTCTCCACCTGGAGTGCCATGTCCAGCTCTGGAGCACATGGAAATGTTGGAGTCGATGTAGATAGAGGAGGGTCACAAAAATGGTTAGAGTTAGCACACTTCTCCTAGGCTGAGAATGTTTGGATAGTTCAGCCTGGAGAAGAGCAGGCTCCAAGGAGACATTATTGAGTCATTCAAATACCTAAACTAGTCCTAAAAGATAGAGAGGGACATTTTATAACATCATGTAGCAATAGAACAAAGGGTCATGGATAAATGAGGGTAGAAATAGATTATAAAAATGAAAAAAAAAATCATTTTGAGAAGAAAGCCTGGAACTGCTCAAAGCCAGGCTGGATGGAGCTTTGATCTAGAGATCTAAATCAAAATGTCCCTGCTCATGACAGGATAATTAGGTCTTTCAGGTCCCTTCCAGTCCAAGCCATTCTATGATTCTAAGCTTCTATGACTTTTTTTAATGTTGTCCCTACCTGGCTTGTAAAAGGATATAAATTTTCAATATTCTTAGTATCTTGCAGAACCAAACTGCTTGAGTCAACTGTTCGTTATTTGAACAAGTATCTCCTTTCCTTGTCTTAAACATGCCATCTGACAACTTCCTATTTGCTTCCTCCTTGAAAGTCATAATTTTATAAATATTTGTGTATCTTCCCCTAAATGTTCTGTTGCCATGTTGAACACTGCTGGGTGGCATAGGCATGTAATTCTTTGGTCACCTTTCCTGCTTTCTCCATATTCTTTTTTTTTTAAATTCCTTACCAGCTTTGCAGGAGCTGGGGATTACTGTAACCGTAAGGAGTCTTCAGGGAATGTATTTATCATGGTTTTCTATAGCATTTTCTCTGTACTGTTCATTATTCTTTTCTGAGCTTCAATATCTTGTGCAGGTTTTTTGTTTGCTTCTGGTTGCTATTGAACACTGGGCTGAAGTTTTGAGTCAACTGTCCATAACAGCCTCAATATATTTTTTTCCTAAGTGATATTAGTTAATGCATACATTTTTATGATATATAGCTTCTCAAGACTGTTTCCCCTCAACATTTCACTTACTAAACTTACCAGTACTTAGTTTAATTTGCCATTTAAATGTAGTCACTGATTATGGAATTTTCCTGCAAGTCTTTGGATCACCACACATGATTATGTTCACCCTGTTCCTAGGTTATTCTTGTCTATGTTTAACAGCACAGGATTAATCATAGCTTTTTGTGGACTATATCAAGAAGCTGCTTCCAGTCTGAAAACTCACACATTATTTCTATCCTTTACTTCTTGACTTGAATATATTATAGGTCCACAAGAAGATGTCACTGTGATTTACTTAAAAGCTTTTGGAGAAGAACCATACCAAAAGCATTTTGAAAAAGCAAATAAATACAATCATTTTTTGCCAACCAATCCATATCATCCGTGGTTTCTTCAAAGAATTCAGATAGTATTATGAGATACAATTTTGTGTAGAAAACAATATTTCTTACTTGCCATCGTATCATATTTATAACTTTATTTTACTTTTGCTTATTTCATTTTTTATGAGTTTGATCAATATCTTCTGTATTTCCTTGTGGTTCTACTAAAATTATTCTAAAATTGATTAAGTGTTAGCCATCTTCCAACCCTCTAGTACCAAAGCATTTAGTGTAAAGCTTATTTAAATATTGCAGCTGTTCAGCAATTTTGTATCTTAGCTTTTTTAGAACTCTAGAGAGAGTACTCTGCCTTAAGTAATTACTGTTCATTATATTGATTTATTGTATAACCTCTTCAACTGTGCCTTTCTTTGAGACAGTCCCTCATTACAACCTTGAATGCTAACCAAGCTCATTCCTACCTAGAGTACTATATAGAGCTCTGGACCTGCTCATCACAAGAAGGACATGGAAATGATTGAGAAGGTCCAGAGGAGAGCCACAGAGATGATCAGGGGGCTGGCACACCTATCCTACAAAAGGACAGGCTGGGGGATTTGGGATTTTTCAGCTTGGAGAAAAGAAGGATATGAGGAGATATTTTTGCAGCCTTCCAGTATGTGAAGGGGGCCTCTAAGAAAGTTTGGGAGGGACTATTTACAGGGTCTTGTAGGTCTTACAGGGTGAGGGGTAATGTCTTTAAAATGAAAATGAACAGATTTGAATTACATACAAGGAGGAAGTTCTTCACTGTGAGAGTGGTGAGACACTGGAACAGGTTTCTGAGACAAGCTGTGGTTGACACATCAATGGCTGTCTTCATAGCCAAGTTGGATGGTGCTTTAAGCAACCTGGTCTGGTGGGAGGTGTACTTGCTAATGGCAGAAGGTGTTGGAACTAGATGATGTTTGAGGTCCTTTCCAAACTACATCATTCTATGAAGCTATGGTTAAAACATATTATGTACATTTGAAAGTGAAAATCCTTGCTGTTCTTAAGAACAATGGATGCAGACCACAAACAGAATTCATGACTACAACTTAGAAAGTTACTAATGAAAAAGGAGTGGAGATTCTGATGGGAAAGAGATAAAATCTCAACTTGAAGGCAAAAAAATATTAGAAAATTACCTACTACTACCCTTTGACCCAAAAAAAAGTGAAAATAGGAGCTAAAAGAGAAAAGGTTCCTAAGTAGGATCTAAGTTTTAAAAAGCATCTACACAATTTTACTATATATACACCACTGGTAAAACATTACTAGAGCACATACGTGTTGTTGGGCGCATTTTATAAGCCTTAGAAATATTATAAAAAGTATGGTAGTTTCAGATAAATCATTTGAAGGCTGGAAAAGACATCATCTCCTCACAAAGGTAGCAATTAGTTGTTGAATAAAGTTTCAAGGGAACAAGGTATTCACTACTGTTCCATGTTTACAAAACAAGTTAGAAAACCTTTTTGTATATAGGCTTTTCCAAATATTAAAAACAATCTCTCTACCTTCCCAAACTTCTGCTTGTAAAGGACAATTATTTCATGTGGGACATATGAATTTAAAGTTTCATCAGTATACTTGAACGTGATTAATTTTTTCTCTAGAATTCATAGGACTGTGGCCTGAAATAAAGTGTAAATGATACAGATGCTTGAGAATGTCAGAAATTCTGCAAAACTGTAAATAAATATGTAAATTAATAAGTCAGCTAACAGTGTGAGGAAGCACAAAAATGATTCTGAATTACTACTGAGACTGAGTCCTTTTCCATGGTAAAGAAACACTTCTTTTCAGATCACTTGTCTTTTGTGTGCTACTGAATGTGAGATGTGTGTCAGTGACTGACTGATTTAAACAAAGACAGAAAGAAACAATCATCAAATATTTAGAGCCCTTTTCTAGGTCATCTTTGAGAATGTGTCTTGAGGAGGCCAGGCGGCCTTTGAAGGCAGCAAATCTACCATAATATATTTGTTGTGACAAATGTTTATTTTGATCGATTGAATTATGTAGCTGGAAATCATTATTTTCTCAGAAAGGTGAACACAACCAAAATAAATGAATTTGCTGTGTCTTCAGCTTTGATTGTACAGTTATACAAAACACTTTTTGCTGAAAAAGAACAGAGAGTTTATTTAACAATGACAATGAAAGAATTCCTATTGACTTCAAAAGAATTGCTTAGAATTTTACGGCAAAATATGGAACCTCACAAATTTGAGCAGAAACTCATTATAGTGATTACTGCCAGGTTAACTTGAGTGAATTCTCCAAACTGAGTCTCACAGGAAATGAGAAAGAAACAGCCCTAGTCATGTGAATATTTAAGTCAAAGATTTTTTTACATCTATGGAATTCAAATAAAAATATAAAAATCAGGTGTGAGGTGAAGGTTTGGCTCTCCAATTGCTAAATGGAGACCTGGATGTATTTATTCAGTGCTAATCATTCTGCTAAATCAGAACTTGTCGCCAATTGTGTAACTTCAGATGCTATATTCCTCAGCCTGCTCTTTGTGAAAGTTTGCAATTAACTCTCTACCAAATGGCAACACAGCATGACACCAATTGATCTGCTGGCAAGGTATCAGTGCAACATGTCGGTAATCCAACACTCAGCTTCATTCATTGATGAAACACAGCAGGCAGCTGAGCACCAGCCAGCAAAACAGCCCTGGCTGTGCTTCCTGTCTCCCACATAATTAAGACAGATGGACTTCAGGAATGAATAGACAGACAGAAGAGGGTCAACCTAATAGTTTGAGGACATGCTCTCGTACAGCACTTCTGGGACAGAGAACTAACAAAGACAACCGGGAGAGAAATCTCCACTAAAGAAGCCTCCTTCACACTGTTGACCAAGTTCATGAAGAAAATGGACCAATTCTAGTTACCTTCACAAGGACTGTCAAATAATCCAAAACAGTTCCCTAGGTTCTGCACTCTACAAGCTACTTCATCATCAGTAAGTTGCTCTTGGCATACACAAATTTAACAGGGAGTGTCAAGGTAGTCTAGTGCCTCACGCAGTACACAGTTGCACATGGCCCTCAATGAATGTGGTTACTCATGTTCTTTCCTTCTGCTCTTTCCTCTCTCTTTCTTTGTCAGCATCCTTGGTAAAGAGGATTATATTGCAGGGTCACTCAGTAATCAGACACAAGCTTCTGGTAAAGGTGAGTTAATGGACCTGAGTTTTGCTCAGCGTGGGTTACTTCACAGCAAATCGTAGCTATCTAGTCAGCTTGTATCAGTCTCATATAGTACATTCTTCTGTACAGATCAATTTTCCAAAGCTGTTGCTGCACAGGAATGATGAACAGTAACAGTCTTGTTTAAAATCTTACCATCTTGTTAGCAAACGTGTTCTTAAACGATATGTTAAGCAGCAGGAAGTCTGCCATTCCAAGCTTTAACTATGGAGTTATTTGCATATGCAATAGCTGTATGATTAGTGTGTCCTTTCACCACATGTTTTGCATCTGTGACATCTAAGAAATTGTATTCTACCCACAGCAGAGCTTCCAGTTATTTCCATCAAGGCAGTGTACTCAGAGAGGAAAGGACGTGTGAGATGTACCTTTGTCAGAGTATAACATGGTGCTCCTTTTGTGCACCTAGAATTTAATTTGTGTTTCCTACAAATTATATTGAGCACTGTAAGTTTTGACTCTTATATTCACAAGTTCATGAAAAATCAGTTTTTAAAAGACACTTTTTTCTTTTCAGAAGACATTTGCTACAAGACAGTGAAACTGGCAGTTTTGGTCTCTCTGACAGGCTGAATATTTGTTATGGAGGACTTGGGATCCTCAGGTCTTTTCCACAACAGAATTTAAACCATCAGATTTGAAAGGGTCTCAATAAAGCTTCCATCTCATTATTAGCCATGGGCAAAGCACAGACAACACACAAACAAATAGAAAGCAAACAATTCCCGTATCTGAGAGGGGCCTACAAAAAGGCTGGAGAGGGACTATTTAGGATGGCTGATAGTGACAGGACTAGGGGCAATGGAGCAAAGCTGGGGATTGGTAGATTTAGACTTGATGTGAGGAGGAAGGTCTTGACTGTGAGAGTTGTGAGAGCCTGAAATGGGTTGCCCAGGGAAGTGGTTGGGGCCCCATCCCTGGAGGCGTTTAAGGCCAGGCTGGATGGGGCTCTGGCCAGCCTGGTCTAGGGTGGGGTGTCCCAGCCTGGTGAGGGGGTTGGAACTGGATAACTGGGTAGCCCCTTCCAACCCTGAGTGATTCTGATTCCATAACTTCTCCAGTCAAGTGATCCTGCTGTGTCAGGGGGATTGGACTAGATGATCTTTTGGGGTCTCTTCCAATCCCTAATCATTCTATGATTCTGTGATTCAATTGCAAAAAGGTAAGCTGGAGCAAGACTCTGCAGAGCACTATATAAACTGGTGGAGCCAAAGACCCATTTTAAAGGAATGAATGAAAAGGTGGATAAATGCAGAAGAGAAATGTAGTCCAGGCAGCAATAATCTAATCTCATGAAATTAATTCTTAAGTGTGAAATTTATGACTGTTAATGATCCTTATAGCTTCCTAAAGGGTTTCTGGAAAGGTTACAGTGGATTTTGGTGCCATTACAGCTCACTGATCAGTTGGTATTGCAGACTGCCCAAACACCCTGTGGTGTTAGGGCCCTTGGAACTGAAGAAAGCTGGTAGCTGAAGTCATCTGCAGGTCAAGGGAGGTGATTCTCCCACTCCACTACTCTCTTATGAGATCTCACCTTGAATACTTCATTCAATTCTGGAGTTTCTGGTACAAGAAGAACATGGCAGGTTCAGAGGAGGGCCACAAAAATTATCAGAGATTTGAACCACCTCTTCTACGAGGACAGGCTGAGAAAATTTTGGCTGTTCAGCCTGGAGAAGAAAAGGCTCCAGAGGGACCTTATAGCAACCTTTTAGTACCTGAAGAGGACCTACAGAAAAGCTGGAGTGTGTAGTAATAGGACAAGGGACAATGGTTTCAAACTAAAAGAGTGGATCTTAGGAAGAAATTCTTCCTAATGAGCATGGTGAGGCACTGGAACAGGTTGCCCAAGGAGGTGGATGCTTCTTCCCTGGGAGTGTTCAAGGCCAAGTTAAATAGAGCTCTGGGCCACCTGGCCTAGTGAAAGCTGTCCAGGCCTAGGGCAGGGGCCTTAGAACTAGATGATCTCTGACGTCCCTTCCAGCCTAAATAATTCAATGATTCTATGAAGAGCCTGTCCAAATTCAGGGTATGTCAGCACTTTTCCAACAATTCTTCAGTAAAGATGGTGATTTATTCCTAAGTAACTAGTCTTAGTAACCAAAATCATACATAAATTCTTATTCGTAATACTTACATGTCTGTTAAAAAGCTGATGCTCAGCTGCTGTTTTTACTAAGTCTGTTCTTTTCTTCAAAAAATTTCCCCAAATTTTACTTCTCTTGAAAATAAAGTTTGGTGTGCATGATAAAAAATATTTACTATAATAATCTCTATCATCACGTGGTCTGATTTTTATATAGTTGGTGGACTTTTTACAATTAATTGCAATACAACAGTACTAAGTAAGATTGTTAACTAACTTAATTATTTATTAGCAAAGTACACCTAGGGGCTTTATGTGCCAGGAAAGCCAAACAGCGAATCAAAGGGGAACTACAGCAATGATGACAATCAGTTGTTAGTCCCTCAATAAATTAATTCAAACAATTAACAATGAAGCAAGAGGAAATCATTGCAATGTTTTAATAACATGTCTTCTTCATACAAACACCTTTTAAGAGTGTCAGTCTTATTTTTTTCGGAAAATTAGAAAGATTGTATCCCTATGACCTGTCCAAGATTCCTCAGTTCCCTCCAAAATCTTGCTGCATGTTATACACTAACACATTTATTTACTTGGTACTTTTCAATCACTGACACTGGAAAGCACATGACAGCTCTAGAAGGTCTGCAAGATAATAAGGCTTAATTCAAGTAAACATGGAAAAGCAACAAGAACATAAGACTAGTGGTTTCTTTTTTTAATTCTGTTCTTTTTACTGATCCCAGATTATCTATAGTACATGTCATAGTTTGAAACCTTAGATTTGTTTCCTAAGGCATTGCAAGGTTGCTGTAGCAACCTGTGATTTTTGGCTTGGAATATCAAGCTGAGTTTTTGCAGTTCTGTGAATAAACAGAAGATGTTTGGACCTTCCAGTCTGGGGTTTTCAGTTCCTCCTTTGACTTTATTTCACTTTCATCTGTTGTTCGGAGAGGACATATGGCTCTGAGCTAAACACATGCCCTGAAAACATGAGGAACAGCAAGAGTGGTCCCTCAAGGATAGGCAGAAGGAACACTCTGTCTGAATTCCACACTTGGCTGAAAAACAGAGATTTCTCCCCTGATTAATGGCCTTAGAATTGGCACCCTGGAAATGGATGATTAGCATGGAAGAACATGGAACATTGAACTGGACTTAAAATGCCCACTGATGCTGAGGAAGGTTTGCATGAAGTGAAAAAACTCCCCATTTCCACACAGAGCAAGAATTTGAATTCTTTCCTCTGAGGGGCTGGAGACTGCAGTTTGGCTTGGTTATATATGAACACACGATTACTCTCCATATGTCTTTGCTTGGAGTGAATTTAGTGTATCCGGTTGTTTTTTTCCACAAATCAAGTTTGTTTTGGTTTTGCCTGCAATTTGTAATTGTTTTTTTGAACCCTCCTTGCTTGTTTGTTGGTTTGGTTTTTTTTCATCCCATTAGCACATAAGCTAAATTAATTGGTTGATTTAATCTCAGGTTTAAACCCATGACAGCATGCCATCTGACATGGGATCATCTCAGAAGTACTCAAAGGAAATCACATTTTAAAATATTACCCTGAATATGTCTACTTAAAATTACTGAATTATCACAAGGAGCTTAGTGTTCCATTGTTTGCACCCATATTGAGCTCACTGTTTGCTATCCATATTAAGGATAACAGAATTTCTAGATAGAGAGGGTAATTCCATTGGTGAAGTGTTAACAGAAGAAAGTTAATTTTTTCATTGTTAAGTATTATGTGCAATTGTTTTAAAAAATATATCTCTCACTAAAACAAACTGATGTTCACTCTAGAGGAAGCTCTGCTTCTGTACTGTGATTAAAGATTCATGGGCCAAGAAAGCAAGCTGACTCATGTAGGAAGACGTTTCTGTCCCCTGGCAGACGTGAGTTGTGCCTTCCTTGGATGACAAGAAGCAAGTCTGCATTTCGCCCAGTGACTCTTCAACATGAAATGAGGGCTGTACCTAGAGGAGGCATGGGACACATGACTTTCCCTTCTTTCCCTGTGTACAGACTGGAACATGGCATTGCATTCCTGAAGCAATAGGCTTGAAGTAGCAGGCTAAGTACCTTGCTTCAGGTTGTCAGGTTCTGAATCCTTTGACGATGGAGAGATGCCTGAGATTACTGATGAAGTTGAACAACCCTTGGTGATATGTGGGATTTAAGACTCACTTGTTTTTCAAGGTTCATGTGGTAGTACTCTATAGATTTTTACAACTCTTTCCTGAGCTTAATCTCTTCTAGGGGGTTTAGCCTTCCATGTACATTGTACCAAGACTTCAAATAAGGCTTTGAATCCCCCTGTGGCTTCAGGCATGAAATGATAAGTATTACAGCCCTGAAAGCCTCCATCTTATTCTTAATGAATGCCTCTACCAACAGGAAACAGTAGGTTCACACAGAGATGATAGTGCCTGGATAGATAAAAAATACTTCATATTACTAAATATCTCCACAAATATGCATAGCTTCACTTCTGTGAGCAATATAAAGTTTGTGAACTCTTGTATATTGGTATCTGAATCTGCAAAACGGTAAGTTCTCCTCAAAATAACACACCTGCAGGTGTTTGGTTTTGGTTACAGTTTAAATGAGGGCAAACCCAAAGCTGCAACTACCAAAAAGAAATGAGACAGCAAAACTTTGAAACCGCAATGCTTCAATAAACATCTGATATCATACTAGCCAACATTGCTTTCTAAGCTGGTGAACATTTTGGAATGTGCATTTGCTAAGCAAGGACAGTCTCAGGGCAACAGGATCTCTTCTGTAGTGCTTTAGGTTCTTCACTTAAGCATTATGCATTTCACTCAGACACTCAGGTCTATATAGGTCAGTCACTGTCTGGAATGGTTATGCTCTGGAAAGGACCGTTCATATCAGAAAGGAAAAGTGCCTTATTTAAATATGGTAAAAAACAATAGAGTCAAGTCAATGTGAGGGAAAAGTTCATAGTAGGAATTTGTGATGATGATAGATCATGCCTGCACAGTGAAAGCTTTGACACAAAGCTTGTGTCACTGTTGGCTCCGTGGAAGGTTACTCACTGTGTATTAGTAAGCACTTGACTGTGCAGTTTCCTGACAGAAGGTGTGGGACATGTCTGAACACTTTTAAAATAGCAAGAATTCCATTTCCACATTGCAGAGCTTTGGTTCTTCCAGGAGGCGGGAGAGAACATGCAGTACAATGCTGTTCTGATGCTTTACAGAAATACATACCAATAGGGATGTATTTCTAATCTGTAACTACACTCCAGTTCTGCTTTCACTAACAGTCTGTCAGGCTTCTCCTAGAAATCACTGTTTTTATGTTTTATAACTCGGCCATAAAAATCCTTTGCAATGGAACTTTTCATAAAAAGTCAGCATCAGCATAAATCTCACCTTCACATTTCTACTAAAAATTAAAACAAATTTTTAAAAAGAAAAAGAAAAGAAAGACCATGAATATCTGGAAGCATGCACTGAATTCAGAAAGGAAGAAACACAGGATTCACATAGAAGGCTAACTTAGATGTTGAAATAATTTCCTGCCACAGACTATCTTCCTGTGTAAACATTGTCTCATTGTGTACACATGTACACTAAGGCTGAAAAAAGGAGAGGACAGGGCTCTATTCCATCTGTGCTTGTAAGAATCTAGATGATCTTTGTAGATCTGTCTCCTCATGGCTTGCCAAATTCACATAGATGCTGAACCACTCAATTTACTAAACCTAACAAAAGCAGTTCTAGTATCAGATCTTGGCAATAAATTATCTAGTATTGAATTCACTGGTGTGTTAAGGCTTTTCCAAAACTTGAGCAAATACAGCAGAGAAACTACTATACACTGCACGGAGCAAGGATATTGCCCCAAAACAGTATGTTATTGAACTATTGTTTCTGGATGCTTCTCTTTTACATTCCTGGTCTGGAACTTATAGGGAAAGGACGAGGTAGTGGTTGTGTCATAATCATGTTCTCTAAGACCCCCACCATGCAAGCCTTCCCAGATGGGCAGGGTCTGTCTCTATTGCAGCTCCTGGCTGGTACAAGGGGATAGAAGTAGACAGACTTCCTTCATCTTCTTATTTACTCTAACTTCTACTGCAAAGACATACACTCCAGGGTTCCTGCATGCGATACAATACACACTGGAAGAGCACTCTTCAGTTTCTTTTCAAATCTAACATAATCCTCAGTATCCTTAGGCACTTCCTAATGGTACATCATTAGTGGTTTACTGGACACAGACTGAGGAAAATTTCTTCAGTTATAACCCTTCTTATGTTGCAACACTTCAGACTTAGGTCTTAGGTCTTTCTGCAGGATATTTACAATACATCTGACTCCAAGACATCCATGGTTTCTCAGATAAGACCAAAACACTCATGCAGTGTGACGTGCAGGGTATAACTCAGTCCACTGAGACTAAGACCCCAACAAGTATTTGAAGGAATGCTTGAAGGATTCGTTACTTCATTTACATGATGGCTTACATAATCAATTTTTAAATAAACTAAATCATAGAATCATACAATCACTACGGATTGGAAGGGACCTCGAAAGATCATCTAGTCCAATCAGCCTGCAACAGCAGGATCACCTAAACCAAGTCACACAGGAACACATCCAGTCAGGTCTTGAATATCTCCAGTGAAGGAGACTCCACAACCACCCTGGGCAGCCTGTTCCAGTGCTCCGTCACCCTCACCTTCCTTCTCATATTTATGTGGAACCTTCTGTGTTCCAGCTTACAAGCATTGCCCCTTATCCTATCACTACATGACACCGAGAACAGACCAGCTCCATCCTCCCGACACCCACCCCTCACATATTTGTAGACATTAATGAGGTCACCCCTCAGTCTCCTCTTCTCCTTTCCTCATCAGGGACCTGCTCCACCCCAGTTATCATCTTTGTTGCCTTACACTGAACGAACTCTCTCCAGCACCTCCACATCCCCCTTGAACTGAGGAGCCCAGAACTGGACACAAGACTCCAGGTGTGGTCTCACCAGGGCAGAGTAGAGGGGGAGAAGAACCTCTCTTGATCTGATAATCACCCCTCTTCTGATCCACCCCAGGATGCTGTGGGACATCTTGGCCACAA